>CM031609.1:89177885-89180385 GCA_018398815.1 Conus ventricosus
GCTCGTGTTTCGGAAGGTCTCCATGCTGTGTGTCAATCGATTTCGGTGGTCAGACTGGTTCACAGGTTTGATGTAGAGACAGATTAGAACAGTATTAAAGTTTGGAAAGTAGGTTTGTCCTCAAGAAAAGACGATTCTCTCTCTCTCTCTCTCTCTCTCCTCTCTCTCTCTCTCTCTCTCTCTCTCTCTCTCTCTCTCTCTCTCTCTCTCTCTCTCTCTCTCTCTCTCTCTCTCTCTCTGTCTCTGTCTCTGTCTGTCTGTCTGTCTGTCTGTCTGTCTGTCTGCCTGTCTGTCTCTCTCTCTCTCTCTCTCTCTCTCTCTCTCTCTCTCTCTCTGTCTTTCTCTCTCTCTCTCTCTCTCTCTCTCTCTCTCTTTTTTTTTTTTTTTTTTTCTCTCCACATGTTTAGGCAATAAGTTCGAAGAGGACAAGCAGACATGGATTTCATTACGTATGTTGAATGTCTGAGAAATAAATAACTGAGCAGGGCCATAGACTATTGCATCATATCTTTTCAGATGTATATTAATATATTGTTTAAATAAATATTGTTCATACATTCTGCAGATACGTATCAGTGTATTCTATTGATTTTTCACATATTCTGCAAACTAATTCATGGTATTTGGTGGGGTTCATCTTGTCAACTACTGTGGAGGTTATACTGTCATATGTTGTGGGGATTATGTTGTTATATATCTTAGATATTATTTTGGGGTTATGTCATTAGATTTTATGGGGATTATGCCGTCACGTTTGGGGTAAATCATGTTGCTATATATCTATGGATTATGTGGTGATTGTGTCATAATTTTTTGGGCGGGCATAATTTCGTCATATTTTGTGGGATTATATAAGCATATTATTCAGTAATTATGTCTCTAATTTTGTGTTCATTATGCCGTGTATTTATGTACGCCGTTGACATTGTCTTATATCCACTCATCGCTGTATTCTTCTGACGTTTATTGAAACGTGCAATACATCGTCACCAGCGCATCGTCTCTTTTGTTAACCCATTTCCTTGTCTTCTGTTGACACACTGCACGGATTATGAACAGCACTTTCAATGGAGATTAATGAACAGTCCAGTATTCTGTGATTAGCGTGTATTATGAGCTTAAATCATGATTTATGTTGTACTGTTCTTCATGATGATAGTACAGGTCATTACGTTTCACCGCTGCATGTTGTGGTCTCGTCTTCTTCAGTTGTGGTGTTGCGTATATGGACCGGTACAAACACAATGAGGCCTCACTGATGACACTAAAACTAAAACTCTCTGCTTCGTCTTGTTTTCCACATTTACTTTAGTTATCTGCCATTATTTATCTTTAAAAGTTGTTTTCCCCTGTTCAGCCATCCACCGTCCCCCTCCCATCTATCCTATCCTTTCCTCATAATCTACGCTTCCTCACTCATCCATCTCAACGCTGTGGCTTTTTTTGCTCAAGAAAATGAAGTTTGAAGTCTTCCATTAAATCCTTAAGGTGCCTCATTCTGTTCCTAGCCTCCCCCCTGAAAGGTACACCTGCTACTGCTGATGTTACCACGGCTGCTACCTTCATTAGATGGTGAGACGATACGTGCGGAACGTGAGGGACTCTTTCTTCTTCGCAAGTTGACTTTTCTTAATCCCCAAAAAGTCTCCACGTCTGTGCTAACACAACAGACAAAAAACGTTCTGTGAGGGAGTTGTCTTGACTTTCAACAGAACTGAAGTCTTTGCATGTATTTTAGAAGGTCTGGTTGTGTGGTGATCGATCAGTGTGTCTGATTGGTTGACAGGTTTGATGTAGAGACAGACTACAACAGTGTATAACTTTAGAAAGTAGTTTTCTCCCAAAGAAATGAAGAATCAAGTGACCCCTCTCTCTCTCTCTCTCATCCTCTCTCTCTCTCTCCTCTCTCTCTCTCTCTCTCTCTCTCTCTCTCTCTCTAATATGGATACTGTCTAGACAATACTCAAATAGTCTTTCCTTCTGTCTTTTCACCATCATCATCATCAGCATCACCAGTAGCAGAAGTGGGAGGTACAGCAGCAGTACCAGACCAGTAGCACCAACAGCACACACAGTCCGAAACCAATGATTTCGGAGCGTGATTCCGATTGGGGATGGGTGGCATTTAAACTTAAAGCTGTCTGAGGACGTAGCGGAATCGTTAGACGGCCATACGTTGGAGCTATTTGTGGGGTCAGATTTGCATGGCTTAGAAGCCTTGTCCGTCGTCCAGCAGTTCAAGAATGTGGAGGCGGTACTCAGAGAGCATGGGCTATGCCTTTCTTAATGCTTTAGTCGAGGTGAATTTTGAAATAGTTCATTGCCTGTATCGAAGGTAGGTTCGGTAGCTGTAGGTTTAAGTTTTATGTTGTCCAAGGCTAGATTGTAATGTCCCCCCCCCCCCCCCCCTTCCGCTCATACATTCTTTCTTTGACCTGTCCCTTCTCCTACCATGTCCATCTCTCTCTCTCTCTCTCTCTCTCCCCTCTCTCTCTCTCCT
>CM031609.1:89185385-89187885 GCA_018398815.1 Conus ventricosus
GTAATAATTGTGAGTCTGATCCACACTTTAGATGCACTCACCCTTCCGAGAGTAGTAATAATTGTGAGTCTGATCCACAGTTTAGATGCACTCACCCTTCCGAGAGTAGTGGTTGTAGTAATCTGTCTGTCTCTCTCTCTCTCAAACACACACACACACACACACACACACACACACACACACACACACACACACACACACACACACACACACACACACGCATATGTAGCCGACATATATGACATCAAGCTGTAATCATTTCTCAGCGGCAGGCTTCCCAGGTCCAGTCAGTTGGGTGACTGAGGTGAGGCAGTGCACATCTATCCATCTAATGGTCTCCTGTGCTGCTTGGCTCTGCCTGTCTCTGATCCTCTCTGTGGACTTGACAGGGGACCACTAAATCCCACAAATAACCACCAGTGCATCAGCGGCTCAGACAGTCTGCAGCTTTACAGGGGAAATGAGAAACGGAACTGTTGACCACTAACAACACAGCCAATCTGCACACGCACGTTAACCTCCAACTGTATCAGGACTACCTGCGCAACTACCAACACCACTACCTATGCTTCACAGAGGGGTATTTTTCTGGAATATTGACTAAGACCTGCATTTGTTAGAAGGTTATTTGAAAACTGGAAGCTTCTAGTCAGGGTCTTGAGAACTATACACTGTCAGATTGTGAATCTGCGCACAGTCATCCAGAAATGGTCAGAACCCAAATAGCATTTCTGTTGGTTTGAACAGTAATGTTTAGTTACAGCTTTCCCTTTTATTTTATATTTTGCTTGCACTATTGTGCCTAGCCAACTGACTCCATGAAAAAAAAACATACACTGTGTGCACGGTTGTGTGGTATCCTTTGTTTGCCGCAGAGTTCTAGCCAATACGCCATTTAGCAGAACACTGGGAAATACATAACGAGGGAGCGATAATTCAAAAAACTCACACATACATAATTTCTCAGAAATGTCTGCGATTAGCGTATCACCAAACTAGTTATAGAGAGTTGAATTCTATAGCCAGATAAATTTTCCTGATTTGGAAGTGTAGTGTTTCTAGTCACGACATGGCAGAACTGGTGGACCAGCCAGGCTTCATCTGACATCATCTTTTGGGCTGGAAACAGGGCTTGACAAACCACACTACTTTCTTTATCATCGGTTCCATCATGGTGCAAATGATCAAATCTGGAAATATATTACTGAGCACAGACAGGTTCACCTGTAAAAAAAAATGGGGATAAAATGTCTTCAGAAGTTCAACGAATTATTTTATACTCTTCATACTAGAAAAATAGTGGGGTAGATTAGAATAGTAACAGTAAAGCAAAAATAATAATAACAACACCAACAGAAACAACGACAATGATAATAGTAGTACAAATGATGATAATGATAATAATGATGAAAATGATAAAAATGATAATGATTATAGTGATTGCAATGATAATAAATGATAATAGTGATAATGAAAAAAATAATACTAATGATAATAAAAATGATAATAATAATGGCAATAATATCATGAAATTAACAATACTACTGCTGCTGCTGCTGCTGCTACTACTACTATTACTACTACTACTACTACTACTACTACTACTACTACTACTACTACTACTACTACTACTACTACTAACAACAACAATAATGATTATTACAACAATAATAATAATAATAATAATAATAATAATAATAATAATAATAATAATAATAATAATAATAATAATAATATAAAGAAGAACTCAACCAGCTTACCAAACAAACTGTCAGCAGTGTTTATAAAGGATAAATGTCAGCAGCAGTACAATGGAGGAAGATAGATAGATACACCATCTCCCTTCCATTGAAGCCCCCCTCCCCCATTCTCCACCATCCCATTTCCTGAACCCCGGTCTTTGTCTTAAGTTCTACAGATCCTACTGATCTGTCTGTCATTTGAGTTCTCGTTGGTAGCTCCTTCCTCAATTAGCTTTTCATTAATCCACACATTTCTGCTAATAATGTCCATCCCATGTGTTTCATCTTCCTCACTCTTCCTGTCTATTTTCAGAAGATTGTAGTAAGCTGTTGTCTGGACCTGTGAGGTTATTGACTTTAGAAGAATGGGGGTATGACGAGGGTGGGGGTGGGGGGTAGGATAAAAGGTGAAAAAAAAATCAGGAACCTCGTTGCTCATTCTTTGAATTGTATGTGTTTGTGAATGTAAATGAATAAGGTCTAGTCATGTTCGGAAACCTGTGCCATGTCTGTTCTGTTGTGTGTTTGGGACGTAAAGGGACTCCATTCATCAATAAAAAAAAATGCCGGTGGTTAGTTTCAAAGTGAAGTGACTGAGGCGGAAATTGAAAAAAACAACAACTAAAAAACCTCAAAGACAAATTTGGGTCAATCCGCCATACAAGAGGGACAAACAAACTACAAGACAGAACACAACAAGTTTTGACCTCTTTGGTCTTCTTCAGCCAAGATAAACAACATTCAGAAAAATGAAAACG
>CM031609.1:89192885-89199270 GCA_018398815.1 Conus ventricosus
CAGCGACGGGTTCTGCACGTACCAGGGCGTTGGCTGTCTGGCAGTGTCCCGGCGACTGAGGGTGTCGTCCTTTGTGTGTCGTTCCTGTTGTCCAAGGTGAGCGTGTAAAGTAATGGAAAGTCTGGAGGCGTGTAGTTGGTTGTTTGTAGATATCAGGGTTTCCAACTTTTGTGTTTCAGTTCCCGGAACGGGGGGTTTTTCCTTTTAATTTGTTTTTTTTCCCAAAAGATTCTTTTTTATTGAATTTGGCTAAGAGGGGAGATTTAAATGTGCGGAAGTTTTGAAGGAAGAAAAATAACTTGAACTAATTGGGGGGAAAAACCGACATATGGATTAAGAAAATTGCTTTCCGTTTAAACATGATACAGATAAGGTGGATTGTTACAGGGTTTGATGGCTAAGAAAATATTTTTGTACGGGGTTTGGTCGCTGGTGTACAAAATACGGTTTCAAGTTTGATAAAGTTTTGGTTTTTTTTTCTAGAGGACTTTGGGTATGGGGAGGCGGGAACTTTAATTTTAAGAGGACTGTCCCCGGGGCGGGCCAGGTACGGGGGCAGACGTTGTGATTGTGGGGGCGGTGTGGGCACAGACATAAAAAAAAGTAGATGCTCAAGAGAGCAATTTTGAAGCCGCAGACCAAGAGTTAGGTCCCCGCTTAGTGACCCCTTGGGTTCAGTTCTGCCATAGCTCATTTTGCGACGTAGCTCAAAAAACTGGGAAGGAAACACCTCTAGGGCCCTGGACCTGGTTTCTGCCGCCGGTGGGGGTTGTGTGAGAGGGGTGTGTGTGTGTGTGTGTTGTGTGTTGTGTGGTGTTTTGTGGTGTGTGTGTGTATTTTAACAAAATCGTGGGTATTTGCTACGCTGATTTCACAAAAAACCATTGTTTTTCGACAAAAACCCAAGGCTTGTGTGTGTGTGTTGTGTTGTGGTGTTGGGGGGTGTTGTGTTGTGTGTTTTTGGGTGTGTGTGTGCGCGCTGCGGCGTGCGTCGTCGGCTGCGTGCGTCTGCGTCGTGCGTGGTGTGTGTGTGTGAAAAGAATTCGTACAATTTGCTACCCCGGGGTTTCACAAAAAGATCTCATTATTTTCGACAGAAACCAAGGAGTGTGTGGTGGTGTGTGTGTGTGTGTGTGGTGTGTGTGGTGTGTGTGTGTGTGCTTTTGGGTGTTGCTTACGGGTGTGTTGTTTAAAAAAAAATTCGTAAATTTGCAAGCTGATTTCACAAAAAGATCAAATTTTTTTTCGACAAACCCCAAAAAGGGCTTGTGTGTGTGTGTTGTGGGGTTGGTGTGTGTGTGTGTGTTTTTGGGTGTTTGGTGATGCATGTGTGTGGGTTGTGTGTTGTGCGTTGTGTGTTTTTTGGTGTGCGCAGCATGTGTATTTGTGTGTGTGTGTTGTGGGTGGTGTTTGTGTGTGTGTGTTGGTGTGTGCCGAATGTAGGACATGGTGTGGTGTGTGTGTGTGTGTGTGCGCACGTGTTGTGTGCTTTGTCCCCCCCCTCAGTTGCCTTTTACCGGTAAAGTCTTGAACATCTTCAGCGGACAATCGCTCCCCCCCCCCCCCTCTCTCTCTCCTCCTCTCTCTCTCTCTTCTCTTTGTTTGCGTTCATGTGTAGGTGGCTGACTAATCAAAAAGCAAAACGAACAAGTCAAAATCTGTCAATTCTTGGTGCTTTGAACAGTATCAGTTTTGACACTTTTTTTCGGTTTTTTGATCCTGTCGCACTTTTCTGCTTTTGCCAATGTGGAAGAAAATTTTTGTGTGCTAAATGAAATTGTCTTGAGGGGCTTGAAGATATGATTTCCCCTCCTAAGGTTTCCAAGTGTGGTCCCCGGGTGAAAAAACACTTTTTTGTGAAGCTGTGAAAGAACTACATATCCATGGAAAATTTTGCCATCCCACGTACGTGTTTTCTGATCGACATCTATCCAACATGAGGGCAATCACCCTTTCGCCCTTGCTCTCTCCTCGTCCATTTGTGCTTTAGTGCGGAAAGCAAACTGCGTGAACCCTGGTGAGCCTGGAACAGACTGCCAACGTCTATACTGAGGATGGTAGGCCATTTTAAATGTTTTCCCCGCGCGAAGTTGTATGCTTTTTGAAAAAAAACTGAAGCGTTATGGCAAAAGGGTTTCAGCTCATCAGGGTATGTGGCATTCTTTCCTTTCTCATTCAAAGCCCTTTTAAAAGCTGTCTTGGTGCCCCAGAAAAAATTTTCCAAAACGTCCTCAAGCCCCTTTAAAGAAGACCTGCCTTTTTAAAAATTGCTATTTATCATGGATTTCGTTTTTTTGCTTTGGGGACGACTACTTTTTGATGACTGATTTTTTAGTTTTTTTTTCTGCAAGGTAGAGTTCCGTCAAAAAGACTCTTTTAAGGGCCCTTTTTAGCTTCCGGGGAGGAAAAATAGCAACACATGATATGTGTGGTCTGAGCGTCAAAATCCAGCAAGGTTTTTTTTCCGGAAGGTCCTCTTCACAAAAAGGTCTGTTGACAAATTTTTTCCCAACAGTTCCATGGGGATGGGCGTTACGCCTTGGCTTTGGAGGTTTTTGGTTGGCTTTTAATCCTGACAAAAACAGGGCAGATTCCTTTGCATGCCTTACTCAAACCATCTTGATCAATCCTCTCTCTCTTCCTCTCCTCCTCTCTTCTTCCCTTCTCTCTCTCTCTCTCCTTCTCCCCACACACACACACACACCCCACACACACACACACACACACCACAAACCACCACACACACATACCACGTGCGCGCGCGTGCACTACCACACACCAGCAACAAAAGGAGAGAGACAGGGACCAGGAGCTAGTGAGAGAGAGAGAGAGAGAAAAAAGGAGAGAGAGAGAGAAGAGAGAGAAGAGAGAGGAGAGAGAAGGAGGAGGGGGAGGGGTAGAGAGAGAGAGAGAGAAGAGAGAGAGAAAAGAGAGAGAGGGGGAGAAGGGAGGAAAAAAAAAGAAGGGGGGAGAGGGGGGGGGGAGCGGGGGGGGAGGGGAAAAAGAAAAAGAGGGAGAAAAAGGTGGGGGGAGAAGAAGAGAAGGGAAAAAAAGGGAAAAGGAGGGGGGGGGGGGAAGGGAAAAAGATGGAAGCTTTTTTTCTTTGTTCTGGGTTTTTTGTATGAAAAACAACAACAAAATAAAAAAAAAAACAATTAGGTAATCTAAAAAACAAAAAACCCTTCCCTACCAAACTTTTTGTGTTTTTTTTTTTCTGCAAATCTAGTTGTTGTTTAGTTTTGAAGGGCCGGGGTGGAAAAGGGGAGGGGGAAAAAGGAAGGGAAAAAACGTTACATATCCATGGCCATTATCCCCCTGCCCTTATAGCCATTTGAACTGAGGGGATTTTTTTAAAAAAATAAAAATTAAAAAAAAAAAAGCAAAACTGAATTTTAACACCCCCTCCCCCTACCACTCCCCCCCCCCCCCCCCCCAAAAAAAAAAGAAAAAAGAAAAAAAAATGAAAAGGTTGTACACTACCTACTCCAGTATTTTTTTCTGAAGGAAGTTAATCAAAAGTTTTTCTTTTCCTTTTGAAAATGCTTGGGGGAAAACAAAAATTGTTGGCATGCTCGGGTAAAAACCTCCTCCCCTCCCTTGTAAAATAGGTATTTTCAAAAAATTCGGCACAGGAAACGCCTTTGAAGGGGGTGTATTGTCTTCCCCCCATTTCTGGAGCCCCTTTCTGGGGAGAAGTTCTGGCTGCTTCAGGGGGGAACGAAAAATTTTAGGTAAAAATGAGGGGTTTCCCAAAAATACAAGTGCAAAAAAATGTTCTTTTAATCACCAATTCAAACTCATCTTTTTATTAATATTAAATTGTGAATAAAAAACGTACATTTTCCAGAGAAACCCAAACACACACACCCACACACCCACACACAACCACACAAACACACACCACCATATTGAAAGGGTGCGAGCATTGCCCCATGTGTTACGAATTCGGAAGCTATTTCACATCTACTTTCTGTTTGCTTTGGGCTCGGCGGCCCGATTTGAACTGATAACATAAAAAGGGAGTTGAAAACAATGGATAACTAAATAAAGTGAAGAAAAAACCTTTGGCACTCACTTATGAAACTGATTCCACTGTCTCTGTCCTCCTTCTTGCACTTTCTGGAGCAATTTAATCGCCCCACAGCAAGGCTTTTCTCTTCCTCTGTTGGCCGCAGCGAACTGACGGGGAAACTAAGCAGGGACATAACTGCGTACAGTGGCTTCAGCCTTCCCCTACAGCGCGAGTTAGGATGCCGCAATCCTTTGTTTTAACATCCGTGGTGTGAGGTTTATCGATAGTGACGGGTGGTGGAAACCCGATAGACAGGTCTTGTGGAAGTTCACTTTTGGTGTTTGCGCTGGGAAACTAAACAGGGTGGTTGGGCGGAAAGGGAAAAATTAAGTCATATTTATATAAGAATTGTTGTTTTTTTTTTAATTATTATAAAGATTTGCAGGTGAATTTATGTTGTTTTTAAAATATGGTAGTGTATTAGTAGATTACTTGGTACAGGTTTTACAAATGTAAATTAAAGAGAAAAAAAATCAAAGATAAATTAAAAGGTATAGATAATTTGGAAATTGTCCCTTAGAAGCCTACATTGATGTATAAAAATGAAATTGATTGTTTTAGTCGAATGGCGCGTCAGCTTCAACATGTTTTCCGCACATTGTGGTGTAGAAAATTAGTTAGCAGCGCTCGGAATCCTTGTCGAGTTTAATGTAATTGGTGATGCCCCCACGCTTGATAATTTCTGATGACATTTGTAGAATTTTATGTTGTACCTGCTAGGAATTTAAGATACCCGGGTTCAATTTCTATTTTTTTTGTTTTGCTTGAAATGGTTTGATTCTATTAAGCATGTTACTAAGTAGTCATCCTGAATTGTGACCATACTGGGGTCACAAAAGGGTCAGATTATTCTTTTTGTTCGTAGAGTGAATATGAATTATAAAACCTATTTAAAACATTGTCTTAGAGACCCAGATGGGAAATGAAGTCGTGGGTATGTAACTCAGACAGAAAAAATCACTTTTATGAAGGAACGGGTTTTAATTATGTTTCGTGGCTGTTGATGGAAGTGGAGAGTCAATGAAATTGGTTTAAAATGTGTAATGGAACATTTCTGGTGTGAGAAATCTGGATGTCAAGGTGGCTGGTTGTATAAGTCAGGGTTAAAATTCCAATTAGCTGTCGCACTTGGGTTTGACATGTAAACACTGAGAACCATTTACTTTTGTGAAGCAACAAATAGTATGACTGTATTCTTCTGTGGTAGTAAGACATTTCCTTTTGCACAGGTTCCGGCGAGTTTTATGTACCCTCCCCTACACGGCAATCCGTGAGGGTCGCGGCCTCTCAGGTGGTGGGATTGGCAACCGCCACCCCACTGTCATCCCTGCCCACTTCTCTGCCCGGGGTGGGGACGCACCCGGAAACCGGCAGGATGCGTTCCGGTCGGGACGTCATCTCCCTTTCACAGTCCGAGGGTGTGGCAGTTCCTCTGACTTCAACTGTCTCTTCAGGGTGGCAAGCGTTGAGGGCCACCGCAAATATTCCATCAGCGTGTGGGCTCGCGGGTGTGGTTGGTGCCCGGTAGGGAGGGAACCGCGTTCTTCGACGTGCACAACGTTCCTCTCCCATTTCGGATCAAGCCTTTTAGTGAAAGGTTTTGTGTTTTGGCGGTGCATTAGTGTGAGAGCGCCGTCAAGCAGACCGACGTTTCCATAACCATAACGGGAAACGCTGTGTTGGCCGTTGTTGTTTTTTTGTGTGTGTGGTTTTGTGTTTTTTTGGAAGAAGTTTTTTTTTTTTGGCCGTGTCAAGTACCCGCCAGGGATTCGGATGAAGTATTTAAAATACAACATTGGTGTCGGGTTTACTTTTAACAATTGGGGTTGAACAATTGGGGGTTAAGCTTTGGTGTCCGGGTAGTTTGACAAACCCGGGATATAAAAATTACATAAAGAATACAATTTTTAAAAGAAACATCGCGTGGGGCATCTCAGGTTTAGAGGTATCAACCTTGTTTGGGGATTTTCGACCTGGGGGTTACCAGGTGATGGGGATTTCACCCCTTGTCCCTCTGTATTGGCCTTTAGTGGGCTAGGTGTGTATCTTGCTCCTGAGGAAGGTGTTTGTTAATGTAGGTGCAGTACATGCGTGCATGGTATTGCGAAGGGGGCCATGCGTTTGAAGGTCGGGTATTGGTAAAAATAGTTGGATTGATTTGGGTTTGTTTTGTTTTTTTTTTGCCTGTGTGGGTTGGGATATATATATAAGAGGTCTGGTGTTCATCGGGCCATTCTGTGGGTGAGTGCGTTGTGATGCAAAAAAGCCTTTTGTTTGTGCACCGTATTTCTTTTGGGGGTGTTTTTTTTGGGG
>CM031609.1:89199370-89216870 GCA_018398815.1 Conus ventricosus
GACAACACACACAAACACAACACACAAAAAAACAAGCAAGCAAGCAAGCAAACAAACAAATACTTAAACAAACAAAAAACTTTTTAAAAGCTTATCAAGCTATCAAGCTGTAACGATTCATCAACGGCAGACTTCCCAGTTCCAGTCAGTTGGGTGACTGAGGTCAGACAGTGCACACGACTGTCCATCTAATGGTCTCCTGTGCTGCTTGGCTCTGCCTGTCCCTGATCCCCTCTGTGGACTTGACAGGGACCACCAAATCCCCACAAATAACCACCAGTGCATCAGCGGCTCAGACAGTCTGCCGCTTTACAGGGAAATGAGAAACGGGACTGCTGACCACTAACAACAAAGCCAATCTGCACAATGTCAGACTATAATACTACGCACAGTCATCCAAAAATAGTCAGAGCCCACATATTGTTTCTGACAGTCTTTACGAGAGTGCTTAGTCGTCGTGTCTTTTTGTTTTAGATTTTGCTTGTACTATTGTGCCTAGTTGATCGATTCCATGTAAAGATATATTTATACCATCTGCACGGTTATATGGTATCCCAAGTCCACTGCAAACAGTACGCGAACTAGCCGATAATGATAAAATATAATAAACGAGGCAAATAATTCACAAACTCAACACCGATTTTAACTGGATTTTTGTTGCATATATTTGACAAGTGAGTAGGTAGCGCCACAGACAGCATCACATCACAATGATGAGGTTTTTTTTTCCTCCTACATGTCATTCTGAGGATTATCTTCCTATGTCGTGGACCTTTCTTCTGCATAAGGTTCCGTGCATGTTATCGGAAGGCTTGTCATGATAATATCTAATTGTTCTCAGTTGACGTCTGTCAGTACGTTAGATGGATTGTTCTTCAGCAGATCAGGTGGAGTTTCGTGCAATTATTTTGTGATGTTCTTGTTGGTATAGTTTGGTTTCTGTTAACAGTAGCTTTCGGCTGGCTTTAATCATATATCATGCATTCTTCGATCAGGACACTTTTCGGGATTTTGTCGACACTAATTTTGGACGTTTTGCCTTCTTCTCCTTTACCCATGGATGTTTTTTGCGATTTTATTGTTTAGCACATGGCATGTAGCTTCGACTATTCAAAATGCACCCACTGAAGCCTGTGAGACTGGACCTATTGTGACTCTGCTGCCCCCCCCCCCCCCCTCTTTCTCTCTCTCTCTTTCTCTCTCTGTCTTCTGTCTCTGTCTCTCTGTCTCTGCCTCTGTCTCTCTCTGTCTCTCTCTGTCTGTCTCTCTGTCTGTCTGTCTGTCTGTCTGTCTGTCTGTCTGTCTCTCTCTCTCTCTCTCTCTCTCTCTCTCTCTCTCTCTCTCTCTCTCTCTCTCTCTCTCTCTCTCTCTCTCTCTTCATTTCAGAACGGTCCTGTCCCCCAATCATCTCTCCACTTTTCCTTCCCTTCCCCGACCAAATCCACATCATGCTCAATCACCTTCACACTGCGACTTCGTTTACTCAAGAATATGAAGATTAAAGTCTTATACTGGTTCACCAGTTTGTCTCGTTCTGTTCCTAGCTGCCGTCTTGAACTTCTGTCCTGGTGCCACTGCCACTACCATGGCTGCTATCTTCCATCAAATGTCATAACGGTATTCAAGGAACGTGAAGAGCTCTTCTTTCTTCTCAGAGTTACCTTTTTTCACTTCCAAATGGCCTTTACGTCTGTGTCAACAAAACAAAAAAAATAGTGATATTAGCAAGCATTCTCGTGAATTTCAATAGAATAGAAACAATCGCTCCTACTTCTAAAGGATATCCGGTTGAGTGTACATCGATCAGCAGTCCGTTTGACTCACAAGACTGTGTGACAGATAAGGAGCGTGTAATCCCATAAGATTGGGAAACATGGTTTCATCCTCAAGGTATGAAGATTTAAGGTGAGGATATCCTCCTCTCTGTCTCTCTCTGTCTGTCTCTGTCTGTGTGTCTGTCTGTCTGTCTTTCTCTCTCTCTCTCTCTCTCTCTCTCTCTCTCTCTCTCTCCTCTCTCTCTCTCTCTCTCTCTCTCTCTCTCTCTCTCTCTCTCTCTCTCTTTCTTTATTTCTCTGTCTCTTTGTCTGTCTGTATCTCTCTCTCTCTCTGTCTCTCTCTCTCTCTCTGTGTCTCTCTCTCTCTGTCTCTCTCTCTGTCTCTCTCTCTCTCTCTGTCTCTCTCTCTCTCTGTCTCTCTCTCTCTCTCTCACTCTCTCTCCTCTCTCTCTCTCTCTCTCCTCCTCTCTCTCTTCCTCTCTCTCTCTCTCTCTCTCTCTGTGTGTGTGTTAGCTTCATTACAGTCCTCAGGATGCACGGTTAAAGGGATCGCGAGCTGGATACTAATGGAAAGAATGACTACACAATAAAAAGGAAAAAAAAGAACAGGAGAGAAAAAAAAAACAGGAGACAAAAAAGAAAGCACTCAGGGGACACAGTACTCATGTAGTGTACACACACACACACACACACACACACACACACACACACACACACACACACACACACACACACACACACACATACACACACACACACACACACACACACACACACACACACACACACACACACACATATGCGCGCGCGCGCGCGCGCGCATACTTTTTAAATGCAACATATGTAGCAGTCAAGCTGTAGTGGTTCATCAGCGGCAGGCTTCCCAGTTTCAATCGCCTGAGTGACTGAGGTGATACAATGCACACCCATCCACCTAATGGTCTCCTGTGCTGCTTGGCTCTCGCTGTCGCTGATCCTCTCTGTGGACTTGACAGGGTACCACTAAATCCCCACAAATAACCACCAGTGCATCAGCGGCTCAGACAGTCTGCCGCTTTACAGGGAAATGAGAAACGGGACTGTTGACCACTAACAACAAAGCCGATATGCACACGCACGGCCAACGCCAGCTGTGTTAAGACCACCTATGCTAAAACTACCACCACTAGTTTCTTCACATGTGCGAACATCCATATACATCGTGGTATCTTCTGCAGTGCAGTATCAACTAACACCTGCATTTATTTCAAGGCTGTTTTGAAACTTCAGGAAGTTCTAGGTCTGGTTCCTGAGAAGAGTTTCCCTGCACTACGAGACTGTAATGTTAAGTGCTGTCATCCACAAGTGTCAGACAGAGCACACATATATATGTCGGTGCTAGTCTACACATCCGTGTTCAGTCACTGCTTTTATTCTGTGATATTTTGCTTATGCCACTGCGCATAGCTGATTGACTCTATGCAAAAAGATACATACACCTCCGTACACTTCTAGCCAGTGCACCGTCTACAATTTATATAAAAAAGTATGCAAATAGGGGAGGTAATTCACCAATTTCAACACAGACATAAGTTTCAGAAACGTTGGCTGTTAACACATCACTAACCGTCCCTGAAGTGATTCTAGTCAGCACATGACGGGAATGGTAAACAAACCACATATCAGTCTGACATGACTACTGAGCCAGAAACAGGACAATATTCTATGTCCTTTACCATCTGTCAGATAATCTTGGCAGACGAGCAAGTCTGAATTGCTCTTATTGAACATGATACTGTGGATAATGCGTGGAAATTAGCAACCCCGAGATTTTTTTTTTCCTTATCATGCATTAAATTGTTATGCAAAAAAGCGATGTGCATAAAAATGTTCTTGAATGATGCATGCGCTGAAGTTATTGTGTAAATGTTTTCTTTCGATAAGTTCATGGAAGGTATTTCATTACACCAAATAGATCAATAAATAGACAAATAGGTAGATACATTAATAAACAAACAAATAAATGTGTAAGCTGCGTAAAGTAAAAACAAAAATCTGAGAATCAAGGTCTTCAGTTGTTTAAGTCGTTCATTTCTTAAATCTTTCCAGTTCCAAAGAACTCCTAAAATCAATACCGATAACACAGTCACCTTTAGACATGAATAGAATAACCATTTAAAACAACGGTTTAAAACACTAAAGACGGGGATAATTACTCGCCAGCCTGTGTTTTGTGTAAAATGTACAGCTAACGCCCCCTATACACATCTCTTTGCATGCACACAATGAATGTGCTGAAATTCCAAAACGGTCTATACAGCTCACGTTTACAACTGCCAGCTCAAAAGTCTGTCAGGCACATACTTTCTAAAGCCACAGACTTTCTACATCCACAAACTTCCTAAATCTACAGACTTACTAATCTACAGACTTCCTAGATCTACAGGCTTCCTAAATCCGCAGATTGCTGACTCCACATATAACTTAATTCCGCAGGTTTCTTGAATCCACATATTTTTTGAATCCACAGATTCTCTAAATCCAGAAATTACCTAATTCCACAGACTTCCTGAATCCACAGATTTCCTAAATCCACAGATTCGTGAATCCACAGATTTCCTGAAACCACAGACTTCCTAAATCCACGGACTCCTATATCCACAGATTTCCTAAATCCACAGATTTCCTAATCTACAGATGTCCTGAATCCAAAGACTTCCTAAATCCACGGAATTCCTATATCCACAGATTTCCTAAATCCACAGATTTCCTGAATCCACAGATGTCCTGAAACGCAGACTTCCTAATCCACGATTTCCTATATCCACAGATTTCCTAAATCCACAGATTTCCTGAATCCACAGATGTCCTGAAACCACAGATTTCCTAAATCCACGGACTTCCTATATCCACAGATGTCCTAAATCCACAGATTTCCTGAATCCACAGATGTCCTGAAACCACAGACTTCCTAAATCCATGGACTTCCTAAATCCACAGTTTTCCTAAATCCACAGATTTCCTAAATCCACATATTTCCTGAAACCACAGACTTCCTAAATCCACGGACTTCCTATATCCACAGATTTCCTAAATCCACAGATTTCCTGAATCTACAGATGTCCTGAAACCACAGACTTCCTAAATCCACGGACTTCCTATATCCACAGATTTCCTAAATCCACAGATTTCCTGAATCCACAGATGTCCTGAAACCACACACTTCCTAAATCCACGGACTTCCTATATCCACAGATTTCCTAAATACACAGATTTCCTGAATCCACAGATGTCCTGAAACCACAGACTTCCTAAATCCATGGACTTCCTAAATCCACAGTTTTCCTAAATCCACAGATTTCCTAAATCCACAGATTTCCTGAAACCACAGACTTCCTAAATCCACGGACTTCCTACATCCCAGATTCCCTAAATCCACAGATTTCCTCCGAATCCACAGATGTCTTGAAACCACAGACTTCCTAAATCCACTGACTTCCTATATCCACAGATTTCCTAAATCCACAGGTTTCCTGAATCCACAGATGTCCTAAAACCACAGACTTCCTAAATCCACGGACTTCCTATATCCACAGATTCTCTAAATCCACAGATTTCCTGAATTACAGATGTCCTGAAACCACAGACTTCCTAAATCCACGGACTTCCTATATCCACAGATTTCTAAATCCACAGATTTCCTGAATCCACAGATGTCTTGAAACCACAGACTTCCTAATCCACGGACTTCCTATATCCACAGATTTCCTAAATCCACAGATTTCCTAAATCCACAGATTTCCTGAAACACACAGACTTCCTAAATCCACGGACTTCCTGTATCCCAATCAGCTTCCGGGAGGTGTGCACAAGCTGTCTTCCACTGGTCTGAGTCCTGTATTTTTCTTCACATCTCCATGATCCCTTCATGTCCTGAGTAGGGGCACACTGAACCCATGGAAAATAACCATATAGTACACTGCTGGCAGTGCACAACGGAAACGAGCTATGTGTTGATAAAGCAATAACAACAAAGCCAGTGGAGACATACACGCACATCAAACCCTGGCTCTCGGACGAATACCTACTGCAATTGTTTACACCATTAACGTCATTACTGTAGAGACCCAACTCCATTTTATATTACAGTATCTAGTCTAAAAACTTATTATAATAAGAATGCTTTGTGGAAAATCAGAGATCTTGGACTCAGATCTTAAAGTTGAAGAAGCTCTGTCTCGACAAACAACCCAACAAAACGTCTACCGTGATCTCTCTCTCTCTCTCTCTCTCTCTCTCTTCTCTCTCTCTCTCTCTCTCTTCTCTCTCTTCTCTCTCTCTCTCTCTCTCTCTCTCTCGCTCTTTTCTAATTGCATTACTCCTGTGCGTGAGGACATAAGGAATTGTTATGAATTTATTTGTTTTTTTTACCTTTGATTTGGTCCCACACTAGGAATGAATGTGTACTATTTGTTTGCAGGAAAGGAAGAGGGAAATGTTATTGTTCTGTTACCTCTGCCCCCTTGTCAAAAGACCTCTTTGGTAATGACAATATAATATCAAAGTGCCAAAGTGTCTCTCTCTCTTCATTTCATACACACACACACACACCACACACACACACACACACACACACACACACACACACACACACACACACACACAACATATATATATATATATATATATTTTAAAATATATATATATTATATATATATATATATATATATATATATATATATATATATATATATATATATATATAATATCAAATATATAGATAATGACGTGAGGACGATACGGAGAGAGAGATGAGAGAGAGAGAGAGAGGAGAGAAGAGAGGAGAGAGAGAGAGAGAGAGAGAGAGAGAGAGAGAGAGAGAGGATGAGAGAGAAGAGAGAGAGAGAGAGAGATCCACCTCCCCGGTCAACGACCCTCAATAGCCCATTCCCCCCTCCCCCTTTTCATTTATCCAAGCTTCACCCCCCCCCCCCCCCCCTTCCAATTTCTTTCCGTTCCTCGCTTGCATTAGCTCCCTATTCCTGTTTATTTCCCTAAGACTTCATCACCGCTGTTGCTTAGTATTCCTGTTTATTTCCCTAAGACTTCATCACGCTGTTGCTTAGTATTCCTGTTTATTTCCCTAAGACTTCATCACGCTGTTGCTTAGTATTCTGTTTATTTCCCTAAGACTTCATCACGCTGTTGCTTTGTATTCCTGTTTATTTCCTAAGACTTCATCACGCTGTTGCTTAGTATTCCTGTTTATTTCCCTGAGACTTCATCACGCTGTTGCTTAGTATTCCTGTTTATTTCCCTAAGACTTCATCACGCTGTTGCTTAGTATTCCTGTTTATTTCCCTAAGACTTCATCACGCTGTTGCTTAGTATTCCTGTTTATTTCCCTAAGACTTCATCACGTTGTTGCTTAGTATTCCTGTTTTTTTTCCCTGAGACTTCATCACGCTGTTGCTTAGTATTCCTGTTTATTTCCCTGAGACTTCATCACGCTGTTGCTTAGTATTCCTGTTTATTTCCCTAAGACTTCATCACGCTGTTGCTTAGTATTCCTGTTTATTTCCCTGAGACTTCATCACGCTGTTGCTTAGTATTCCTGTTTATTTCCCTAAGACTTCATCACGCCGTTGCTTAGTATTCCTTTGTATTTCCCTGAGACTTCATCACGCTGTTGCTTAGTATTCCTGTTTATTTTCCTAAGACTTCATCACGCCGTTGCTTAGTATTCCTGTTTATTTCCCTAAGACTTCATCACGCTGTTGCTTAGTATTCCTGTTTATTTCCCTAAGACTTCATCACGCTGTTGCTTAGTATTCCTGTTTATTTCCCTAAGACTTCATCACGCTGTTGCTTAGTATTCCTGTTTATTTCCCTAAGACTTCATCACGCCGTTGCTTAGTATTCCTGTTTATTTCCCTAAGACTTCATCACGCTGTTGCTTAGTATTCCTGTTTATTTTCCCTAAGACTTCATCACGCCGTTGCTTAGTATTCCTGTTTATTTCCCTAAGACTTCATCACGCTGTTGCTTAGTATTCCTGTTTATTTCCCTAAGACTTCATCACGCTGTTGCTTTGGAGCGGGGAGGTTGCTGACTCAAGGGGGATGGAAGGAGGGGGTGAGGGGTCGGGATACGGGTGGTCAAGGGGAATGGCCTCAGCAATCTCGTTGATAGCTCTGTTGGATTAAATGTACTTGTGGGTGTTAATGAAAGAAGTC
Organism: Conus ventricosus; assembly: GCA_018398815.1. Taxonomy (NCBI): domain Eukaryota; kingdom Metazoa; phylum Mollusca; class Gastropoda; order Neogastropoda; family Conidae; genus Conus; species Conus ventricosus. Next base: position 89,207,361 of record CM031609.1, read on the forward strand.
TAGTCATGTTCGCAAACGTTCATTGAGTCTGTTCTCTCACGCGTTTGAGGAGCAGGGGATCCCATTCTAAAAGATATTAAAAAAATGCTGCGGGTGTGGTTGGACAGCAAACTGTTCACATGACTCTAATAACAGGAAATTTATGTATTTAAAGAAAAGTACACGGGTGACACGGGAATAAATTAATGTGGTCTCTATAGAACCCGACGTAAAATGACTGTGACTCTTGTTGTTATACGTAGCGCTCTGAATGACGAGTTGTACTGGGTGACTTGTCACAGGGTATGGAGCAAGGATCATCTTGGCCCTATAAGCTGTAGGAATAGATAACAGCATATATGATCAGTGTGCAATGTACACGACGTCGTCGTCTCTTTCCAGGTTTTTGGACAGGGACAGAAGAGTCTTTTCATGTCTAAATGGGAGTCATAGAGATGAAAGACGACAGAGACATCCAATCTCCACAGGTAATGTCAACCATAGCCCTGTTTTCCTAAGCTTGCAAATGTTGGCGTCGACTTCAAAGAAATTGCTAACCACTGCTCTTTGTATTCCCAACAGGCAGTCTCAGACTAAACAGACCGCTTTTATGTATTGTGGAGCAAAACCCCGAAGCTTTCTTCTTCTTCTTCTTCTTCTTCTTCTTCTTCTTCTTCTTCTTCTTCTTCTTCTTCTTTTCTTCTTCTTCTTCTTTCTTTCTTTCTTTTTTCTTCTTCTTCTTCTTCTTCTTCTTCTTCTTCTTCTTCTTCTCCTTCTTCTTCTTTCACTTTTCAGTAGTCTGCAAGTATGGCTCTTAACTACAAACATATAAGCTCTGATGCGTTTTGTTAATCACAAACAGAGTTCAAATTAAACAAATGTGGATCCTCAGTAGAAGAAATGTCCATTTCAACGCCACTCAAGACAAACGCCCCAATGTCCATTTCAACGCCACTCAAGACAAACATCGTCGAGATTTGAGCCCCAGACTACCTATATGGGCGTAACCACACTGGCCATCACACCATGACCCGCAACATCTTCCTCTGTCCTATAAACAAGTCATTTGAGGAGCGAAACAGACTGTCAATCAGAATCTCCCCAGAACGGCCTTTCCCTTAATCCCCTGACGCCAATCCTGCTCTTCACCACACAGAATGGAAGGGGGTGGGGGGATGGGAGGGAGGGGGGTTATATTAGACTTCACGTGAAAGCGTCATTCCGCGTGTATGTTGGTAGGCGAGAAGGGAAGGTGGATGGAGGGTTAGATGGAGCGAGGTAAGGATAGGTAAGTAGGAGCAGTTTGAAAGTGAGCGGAGATGGGGCGGGGAGTCTGAATGAGTCATGAACTGTACCAAGGAGCAGTCTTAATCTGACATCCTGCAGCTTCATCCATCCTCACAGTACATCAGTTCACACTACTAGGCGACGTTTTGTGTTTGCTAGTGAAGACCTTGCAAGTCGAGCAAAAAGGCCTTGTGGTGTATTGTGCATAAGCTGTATATTCTCAAGAATAATTTTGTTGCAGTGATTTTGATTTTTGTTGCAAATATTTTTTTCCTATTGCTACATTCGGTGCCGAATTATGGCGTTTAGATACAGTAGCTGCTCGTATTGAATAGGTCCATTTGTTTGCATTGAAGAAATTGTTAGGTAGATAGCTTAAAACGTCAAATGATTTAGTGTGCGGAGAGAGAGGACGTCATCCAGCTTACGTAAATAAGTCTGCTCAGTGTACTAGACACTGGCTGAAGAAATGATGTGTAGTTGGAAATAGACCTGTAGGAGCTTACCAGATGCAAATGTGCCTAAACGCAAATATATATATATATATATATATATATATATATATAATATATATATATATATATATATATATATATATATATATATTGAATTATAAACAATATATATATATATATATATATATATATATATATAGGTTTCAAGCATTCGAGAAATATTATTTCAGAATGGGTTGGGTTGTGTGATTGAATCGTGGGATTGAAAATATCAATGCGATTCTGCATGAATTTTGCTAAAGGCTAACTGATTGCCGATGGCAAAACTGGAATGAATATGTCTTAAGAAAGTGACTGATTTGATGTATATAGAACGTTCACATCATCTACGATCTGTGGAAGGTATTTAATAATTGCTGTTGAGAAGCATATCAAATGCTATATTACGAAATTTAGATTTAGAGTAACACATATTACAATACACCGGGACCTATACAGAAAGGTATAAATTCTTTCTGTCATATGCCTTTTGTGCAAATATGCAACAACAAAATGTACATATTTCATTTGCTGTCCTTGTCTCTGTGACTCGGGAAGAGCACATTTGATGAAAATTGTACAAACATTCGTGTCTACTTAGTCTGGACACACTGACGGCAAATATGATTATCACAATATACAGAGAGAATGTATGCATGTATTCACATAAGGCAAATGAAAGGCGGTTGCAGTTAAAAGATGTGAAAATTGATAGTGAATAACTTGCGTGTTGTATCCTATGGTTAACAGAGCATGGATGTTATCATTATTATATTGATGTATCTCTATATGTATTGATGTATCTCTATATGTATTGATGCATCTCTATATGTATTGATGTATCTCTATATGTATTGATGTATCTCTATATGTATTGATGCATCTCTATATGTATTGATGCATCTCTATATGTATTGATGTATCTCTGCATGTATTGATGTATCTCTCTATGTATTGATGTATCTCTGTATGTATTGATGTATCTCTATATGTATTGATGTATCTCTGTATGTATTGATGTATCTCTATATGTATTGATGTATCTCTGTATGTATTGATGTATCTCTGCATGTATTGATGTATCTCTGCATGTATTGATGTATCTCTGTATGTATTGATGTATCTCTGTATGTATTGATGTATCTCTGCATGTATTGATGTATCTCTGCATGTATTGATGTATCTCTGTATGTATTGATGTATATCTATATGTATTGATGTATCTCTGTATGTATTGATGTACCTCTGTATGTATTGATGTTTGCATATCTGTATGTATTGATGTATCTCTATATGTATTGATGTTTCTCTGCATGTATTGATGTATCTCTGTATGTATTGATGTATCTCTGTATGTATTGATGTATCTCTGTATGTATTGATGCATCTCTATGTGTATTGATGTATCTCTATATGTATTGATGTATCTCTATATGTATTGATGTATCTCTGTATGTATTGATGCATCTACTTCTCTCCTTAGCAACGCGTATTGTTTCTGGATCCCCTCTTCAGTAAGGGTTGTGGCCCAAGCTGAATAAATCATTGCTCTCTCTCTCTCTCTCTCTCTCTCTCTCTCTCTCTCTCTCTCTCTCTCTCTCTCTCTCTCTCTCTCTCTCTCCTACTTTGTTATTCAGGAATGGTCCTGCCTAAACTCACCACTCTTCTTCCCCACCCTGCTCAATCATCTCAACACCGCGACACTGTTTACCGAAGAAGATGAAGTTTAAAGTCTTGTATTGGTTCACCAGTGTGTCTCCTTCTGTGGAGCTGCCGTCTTGAACTTATGTCCTGCTACCATTGCTGCTACCATCGGTGCTACCTTCCAGAAAATGTGGAAATCGTATCCACGGAACGTGAAGAACTCTTTTTCTACTCATATTTACTTTTCACACTCCCACGTCTGTGCCAACAAACGAGATGAAAAAGAATACTTCCAAGGCGCTGTCGTGACCTTCAGTGGGTTAGAAACCTCAGCTTGTGTTTTTACAGGATTCCCAGTTGTGTGAACATCGATACGTGGTCCGTTTGACTAGTAATTCAGGTTATCAGACAGATACGAAGCGTAGATAAGTTTGGAAAGTAGTTTGATCATCAAGAAATTAAGACTTAAGTTCTGTCTGTCTGTCTGCCTGTCTGTCTGTCTGTCTGTCTGTCTCTCTCTCTCTCTCTCTCTCTCTCTCTCTCTCTGAAGTCGTGAAGTCGTGCTTGCTTTGCTCCTGTTATCCATGTGATTTTGTGCAGGATATAGTGCACCAATCTCCACAATTCTTTGCAGTCAAAGTCGCAAGTGGCTAGTGTCTGTAGTGGTGTAATTTTTGTGATGGTGTCATCAACATATTGTGGTTGATTAACGTTTTAATAATTACAAGATCCAAGAAGGAGAAATCGGCGGTGAAAAACGTTCACAACGTTCACAACCAAGCACGCCTGTTTGACTTCGGTGTCGTTTTGCCCGTGCGTCAAGTAATTGGGGTCAACCTCGTGTCGTGTTGACGACATGCAAGAATAGGCAAGTCAACCAGTGTCCCAGGTCCAGGCATGCGTGAACTGTGAACTATGACACCGGCAAACCATGGTTTGTTTTGATTTGTTGTGTTGCTAACTCGACATGGAGGACAATTCCGCAGGAGATGAAAATAAATTACAACCCACGTTGGATATAATACAGAAAACATTTACATGTTCCGTCCAAGAACTGTGTGCATGGCGAAATTGTCTACTTTTTCGGTATTCGGCTATTTCCGATGACTCATTCGCGTTGAAAAGAATGACTTTGATACCAACAAACAGCCCTTTTTCCTCCCGTCCTGGATCAGTGGGTCACCGCCCTCCAACCTGACCAAGACAGTACTGCGTATGTTTCGCGGCCAGTCTAAACGAATAACGCTGACGTTATACACCACTAGGCAAGGCACAGGGTCATTCCTGTGTCAGGGAGCCGACTGCACCAAGTGGGATGAAGAGGAGTGTGAGATGCTGAAAGACATTGTTTGTAAACTGTGTGAGGATGGTGATGTGCACACGCTTCAAAAGGAATGCTCTCTGTACCCCTGACCTTTCTTGCGGCAGAAAACCAAGCAATAAAACTGTTTCCCTCAAAAGGATCAAACCACAGACGAAGAAAATTCATCTTCCTATTCCCATTTCCCCCACACACCCTTGATTCATCAGAATGATGTACAATGTGATGTGTCTGTGCTAGCAAGCAGTCTCAGTAACCTGTCGATTGTTTCCCCTGTGTCAGACAGTGCTGAAGGTACTGCCCCTGTCTCTGTTGATGAGGTTGAGGAAGATACAGAAGAGCATGTGACTCCAACCACTGCCACGTTATCTCATAACAAATACAGACCGACGCCAAAAATCTACAGAAAAACCAAGAAATATCGTAGGCGTACATTATGCCCATCACTACATTCCGAAAAGGCACTTATTACAAAATTGATCAACATTGAAGACAGTCTTGATATCATTCTTGACCAGGAATCAAAAGTTGTCTCCAAGTTAGAGGATTCTAAGGTGGCTATCAAGAACGACTTAAAACAGCATATCAATCATAAGATTGATACAATTCATGCTTCCATTGACAATGTAAAGGCAATGATGACCAAACTGGACTCTACTGTAAGTAATCTGCTAAAGGAAAATCATTCTCTCAAAACCTGCTTTGGCACAATTCAGTCTGACCTAAAACAGTTTAAAAAGCAGCCTTCTTTTGTGCAGTCCGTCTCGACACAATGTGATTATCCCACTAGATGCGATAACTCCATGCAGTGTGATTTGTCCGTTAGCCATGAAGATGTTCAAACTGTTTTTTTACAATCTGATCTCTCCTCGGGGCAGGAGAACAAAAAGATGGGAGATGATGCCTCGCCCTCTGTGTCCCTTCTCAGGTAAATCTTCCCTCCCTACTTCAGCTGTCGCCTCCACTTTCGGCTCTGGTCTTTCTGATTCTCTCCAGCCTCACTGCCCGGAGAAAAGTGATGTTTCTGCTGAAAAACACTGCACAGTGCCCATCACTAAAGGGAAGTAACTTCCCTCACAGCCCCACTGTGCCCCTTCATAATCGTTATGACGTACTCTCCCGCATTGATCAGGAACAAAATGTCCTTGAAGGGGAACAACAGAATCCACAGCGTGTAAACGCAAACACTAATCATGTTGATGAGGGTTTCATATCGAAATCCAAATTTCACTCTGAAAGAGTAATCAAGCGTACGCCACAACAGATTTTAGGTGACTTACGCATTCCAGAGAAACAGCATCAGTCCTTGTAGGAGATTCTACAATAAGGTATATAACTCCAAAGAGATTAGGGTCACAGACAGATCCCATGTTCAAAATATGTGCCCCAGGACTAACAGTAGCAGATGTCATCCAATGGTTAAACCATTTAGAAACTCAGTCACACGTGAAAGCATTGATTGTCCATGTCGGAGTCAATGACTGTCCAGCAGGACCCATCTCCTCCCAAACATGGAAAGACCTCATCACCATGTGTAAACAAAGATTTCCCTCCGCTTACGTAGCTATAAGCTCCATTGTGCCGGCTTTTGGACGTCATCAGCTGAATAATTCAATAGCCCCTTCGAACCGAAAACTTATACGACTGCTGTACCACCTTACAAGTGGATATGGTAGATCACTTTAATTCTTTCGTAACCCAAAAGGGTTCCCACGTAAAGTACTGTACAAAGATGCTTTTCACCCTAGCGCGAGGGGAACTGCCTGTCTTGCAATGAAATTCAAAGAAGTGCTTCCTCAAACCCACCCACCAGGAAGAAACGACCATGCAGACCATAAAAATTCATTGCCTAACTTAATCTATAATCACCAGAATGCAAAAAACTCAAGGAATGCACAGAGTGATTTCAACTTTCTAGGTAGAACCTCCAGTATGCGTAAGAATGGCCCTGAATCTGTAGCCATTCCCCAGTTATTGTCCACAGCAGATTTTCCCCATTATTTTCAGATGCCAGTCAGCCTGGACTGGTCAGCATGGGTCACCACGAGGAGGGTGTCTCTGCTGTAAGGCAACCTTATGCCTTAAACAACACCAGTGGCATTGTGCCACAGCCTCCTCAATATGGTCAGCCACAGGCTGGTGATAATGCATGCCCTCCCTTTACTTCTGTCCCAAAATATCCTTTGTCCCCATTTCCTTTACCTTATCCAATGTTACGCAGATCCAAATCCTACCCTAGAGGCCAAATCCATGCACCTACCCCCCTCATGTGCCCCAACAGAGTGGAGACACTGCTCAGAGAACAGGACGGTTTCCTCTGGGGTCAGGTCCCCGGCTCTTAATCTCATGCCACAGGGCCAAAACCCAAATTCTCTTTAGCTGGCCACAACCTGCCTCAGCAGGGGAGTGTGCTCAGCAACTTATGTCCCTGGCTGCACAGTTGATGTCACAGCAAGGGTGCCAGAGGCCCAATGGTAACTGGTAATGTGTGTGTCAATTTCTGATTTGATTTTGTTCATGCTATTTTATATGCAGTTCAATTATTTGAGAAAGAAAAGCTTTGTGGAGAGTATGACTTCATCTTAGCATAATACCAGAAATATCTTCTATTATTGCATGCGATTATTTATATCATTATTCAATTATTCAGTGTGTGTGTGTGTGTGTGTGTGTGTGTGTGTGTGTGTGTGTGTGTGTGTGTGTGTGTGTGTGTGTGTGTGTGCGTGCGCCATGTCATCCCATGAACTTACATGAAACTGTTCTGTTCCCATTAGAATATGTTTTCCATGTTCCTTTCATTGGCCGTATTATGCTTGTACTTTGGACCTGGGATATCTGGAAATTAGCAATTGCTTTGGCTCAGGGTTTTGCCTAAGCTTCCGACTCTTCTTACGTTGTTTCTGTCGTGTATGTTAGCTTTTTATTTTGCGGGCTTATGTGCCTAGTACTTGACATCGTTTTGAATTTTTTGGACCTTTACTGATTTTGAGTGACAACTGTTTTGGTATTATTTAATCATTGTTGTGTTGCTGTTGTCTTAAAATATAAACTATACTTTTTTCGCTTTACTAGAAAATTTCTGTTTGGTGTCATCTTCAATCATCATGTCGCAGAAGCCAACAGATCTCAAGTGGTTAACAAAAAAGGCTTTAAAGTAGGATATCTAAATGCTTGCCATCTTTTTAAACAAGATATCTGATGTTCCTTCTATTTTGTCGAATTCAGACGATTGTTTCATGTTTTTGGTTTTTCTGAAACTAGGTTAACTGATATTGTTTCCGACCATTTAGTCACTATTCCAGGTTATAATCTTATACGTAAAGATGCATCACGTTCAAATAAGCTAGAAACGGGATTAGGGGCGTATATCCATCAATCAGGGGAAGTATAAGCAACTTAATGTGTTTGATAAACACTCTGTGGAATGTATATGGATTGAAGTGTGTCTAAAGGGAAATAGACCAATGTTAATAGGTATGTTGTATAGGAAACCCTGTGAACGTGCTGATTGGTTCGACCGTTTTGAGTCAATGATAGAAGAAGTATTAGACCATTCCAGTGAAATAATACTACTCGGTGATTTCAACATCGACTTACTAAAACCATACAACCATGGAAAAAGATTATTGATACATACAACTTAACCCAACTAATAAATTCCCCTACGCGCAAACATTGAAAACAGAAACATTGATTGACCATGTCTATGTTACAAATTTTTCTAATATTGTAGAAACATCTGTACCTATTTTTGGATTGAGTGATCACTTTCCAGTTTGTCTTACCTGGTGTAAGAAAGGCGTGAAAATTCCTAGATCCTACCATAAATATATAATTTACAGAAGTTACACAAATTTCAATCCAGATCTCTTTTGTTCGATCTAATTAACACAAACTTTTCAGAGGTTACCAGCATAGGGACCTGACGGAGCTCTGAATACATGGTATGATGCGTTTCTTGCGGTATTCAATAAGCATGCTCCATGCAAAAAGAAAAGAGTAAAACTCACAGACAAACCTCCATGGTTAAATGAAGAAATTTACGCAGCTAGAAATAAACCGTGATATATTTACTTCAGCAAACAGGAAATGATGAAAACTTCAAGGAAACAGCGGAAATAAAGTAAACTCGATGAAAAAGAGCTGCTGAAAAGAAATACTTCAGCGAATTAATCGCTTCTAAATCTAACACAAATCTATATGGAAAGCAGTAAACCAACTATCAGGAAAAAAAACAAATGCATCTTCAAACACTCCATCTACAAACCTATCAAACGACGAATTGAACAATCACTTCTCGACAGTTTCTGATTCGATTGTCAAGGAAGACTACACTCATCAGAATGACTTGCTGCTACTTAAGATTTTGTGCGTTGAAAAATGTAAAATCCTTTCTTAAGTTTAAATTCATAAGTGTTCATGAAGTATACCATGAATTATGTTCCTTAAGTCAGTCTAAATCTCGTGGATTGGATGATGTTGGACAATCGAATACTTAAAACGGCAGCTCCAATCATTGCGGAACATTTAACCTATATTTATAATTTGTGTATTGAAAAATGTCATTTTCCTCAAGCTTTTAAGGATGCCAAGGTAATTCCTCTCTTTAAATCTGGTGACCCAAATGATGCTTCAAACATACAGGCCCATATCAATTTTATCTGTTCTGTCAAAACCGTTAGAAAAGCATTTAAAGAAAAATGATTCAGTCCCATTTTGATGAATATAATTTGTTTCATCCAAACCAAAGTGGTTTCAGAAAAAATCATTCTTGTCACACTGCAC
>CM031609.1:89229786-89232286 GCA_018398815.1 Conus ventricosus
AAGGCTGATTCAGCTGGCATCCGACATGCACAACATTGTTTTCTCTTTGTACTGTCCTGCCATGTTCACATTCATGTAATGCAATGCTGGCATCCCTTTGTTGACGTGATGCACACTGTTCTCCTGTCTTCTTTAAGTTGGTCAATGTTGAGTCACTTGTGTGTGTGTGTGTGTGTGTGTGTGTGTGTGTGTGTGTGTGTGTGTGTGTGTGTGTGTGTGTGCGCGCGTGTGTGTGTGTGTGTGTGATATATTCATGCTGTCAGTGGATGCAGTAAAAGAAGACGGAAAGATGCTGTTCATGCAACAGAATAGTTCATGACTCAGCCAGGCTGCACACCCTATCGCTGCCCATCTGCACGCCCCCCCCCCCCCCCCCCCCCCTTCCCACAGCCCTTCTGCAATCCTGCTCACGTATTCCGCTCCCATCGCATTCCTCTAACCCTTCCTCCCGATTCCTTTCAGCATACACGCCCAGTGACACGGTCACTTAGTGTCTGACGCCCGCCTACACCCTTTCTCCTGTCCGTGTGTGTGACGACGATAAGAGCTGGCATCAGATAATCAAGGGGAGCGAAGTTGTTCTGGGACAGTGTCTGATGGGCAGTCTAACTGACTTCTCGTCTGGCAGTCATTGATACGTCGGGGTGGGAGGGGGGGGGGGGGGGCGCTTTTGGTGAAGGTGTGATGTTCTATTTGTTTGACATTGATATATGTTACGTGGGGTCCAAATCGTGATTCTGCACACGGGTTTGGGATATGACTCTTTTTTTCCACTTTCTCAACATATGTTGCAAATGTTTGCTGTTTGAAGTATGTTCTTGGCTAGCAAAGGGCTTCATTGCTGCTAATAGTATATATGCAGTTGTACAGCCACACAGGCAGTCTAAAGGCACGAGGCTGACTTTGACTTGAGTGCTGAAAAAGTATTACACACACACACACACACACACACACACACACACACACACACACACACACACACGAGCCACTCTGGCAGAAAGCAGGGTTGCAACATCACAAAGTACACACAAAGTTCCAGTCTGATCCTGTTGTTATGAAGCACTGTCAAAAACGTGAACGAAGATTGTCTACACAAATGTCTGACACGTTGGCCATCATTCCCTCACCATGTCTACCTCTCTCTCAGTCCCCGCCTCTCAGCAATGGCCAGACAGGGCACCAGACAGCCTGTCCTTCAGCATCTCTCCTAGATGTGGGTGCTTCCTTTCCCCATTGATTCTTCTCTACTTCTAACATCAGGCCAGATTGCTACAGTACGGCAGGCAAGGGAGACAGTGTGCGTCTGAGGAGTTGGTGGCAAGTAGGGGGGAAGTTGGGGGAATCAAACATTATGGGAAAGTGTCATTGAGTCTGTGCAATGGAAGGGAATGAGGGGGGGGGGGGGGAGGGGGGGGTGGGGTAGCGACGTAGAGTGGAGTGGGGGATGGGTGAATGGGTGAGAAGGATCCACTTTCAAAGAGTGGGGAGGATGGGCGGTTTCGCAGTGTTAATGAGTTGAACTATTCTAATGAGCTTTTCTTTTTTTTCTTTTTGTTTTCCACTAAGCTTTACCATTGCCTCTGTGTCCTTTACACACACACACACACACACACCACACACACACACACACACACACACACACACACACACACACACACACACACAAACACACTAACACACACACACACACACACACACACACACACACACACACACAGAGACGTAGACACACGCACACACACGGGTGGGCACGTGCATATGCACATGGACATGGATGTACACAAATATGCACTCACGCTCACGCGGTCGCACGGACGCACCCGCGTACGCACGCTTGCACGCACGCACGCACGCACGCACGCACGCACGCACGCACGCACGCACACACACACACACGCACGCACGCACACACACGCGCACAACACACACACACACACACACACACACACACACACACACACACACACCACACACACACACACACACACACACACACACGAGCCACTCTGGAAGAAAGCAGAGTTGCAACATCACAAAGTACACACAAAGTTCCAGTCTGATCCTGTTGTTATGAAGCACTGTCAAAAACGTGAACCGAAGATTGTCTACACAAATGTCTGACACGTTGGCCATCATTCCCTCACCATGTCTACCTCCTCTCTCAGTCCCCGCCCTCTCAGCAATGGCCAGACAGGGCACCAGGCAGCCTGTCTTCAACATCTCTCCTAGATGTGGGTGCTTCCTTTCCCCATTGATTCTTCTCTACCTCTGACATCAGGCCAGATTGCTACAGTACGGCGGGCAAGGGAGACAGTGTGCATCTGAGGAGTTGGTGGCAAGTAGGGGGAAGTTGGGTGGGAATTGAACATTATGGGAAAGTATCACTGAGTCTGTGCAATGGAAGGGAATGAGTGGGGGGGGGGGGGGGGGGGGATAGATACGTGGGGTGGAGTGGGGGATGGGTGAATGGGTTAGAAGGGTCCAGTTTCCAAAGAAGTGG
>CM031609.1:89244786-89267286 GCA_018398815.1 Conus ventricosus
TGGAGAGAGAGAGTGAGAGGAGAGAGAGAATGAGGAGGGGAGGAGTAGGAGAGTAACGGAGGAGGAGAGAGAGAGAGAGGAGGAGGTGAGAGGTGGGAGAGGAGAGAGAGAGGATGAGGAGAGAGGGAGTAGGAGAGTGTGAAGGAGAGAGGTGAGAGGGGATAGGGGAGAGGATGGAGTGAGGAGGAGAGGAGAAGAGAGGATGAGAGAGAGAGAGAATGAAAAAAAAACTTGATTTCTTCGATTTAGGCCATAGCCTGCTGAAAGGAGGGGAGGGGGGAAGGGGAGGGGGTTGGTGGGGGGGGGGGGGGGGGGGGGGGGGAGTCCATACTCAATGGACACGGTGCAAAAAGGTAGAGGGTAAAGAACATGAACTTAATAACTGAATAAAAACGATGATCAATTAACTATAGAATAAACAACCAGTATTATCAGAATTAATACTCAATCCTATACCTGCAATAGTCACTTTTCAAAGAACCTTTTGTAGATGCACGTTATACATTCATTCAGTATCAGTAGCATTTATTAGTGAGTCAATAATTTACATAAAAAAACACGGAGTTGCGTACTATTTTTTTGAACGGTTTTTTCCTCCGAAGGTCACACAGACAAGGATTGCAAAAGAACATGTACAGTCCTTTTCTATTGCTATCTTCGCACAAAAGCGAACGAAATCCAAGGCTGGGCTTGCGTGATTACCTGCTATGTTGGTCCCGATATTTGCAAATGTTTGCTAATCCAAATTAAATGTTGTTGTTGTTTAGGTTTGTTGTTGTCTGTTCGTCATTTCTTCAGATGGATTCACCGGTCTCTTGACAAAGGTGGCAGTTACGTTGCAGGTCCTCCAGTCCTCTGCAAGAGGTTCCAGGCCACTGGATTGGGTCGGGCCAGGTTTTCTCTCGGGTGCGTTTGGTGGAGCGGGCAGGACTGCAGCAGATTTTTCTGTTGTCTGGCTGCCTGTTCTGCAGGGGCACTGCTTTGTGTTGCCGATGCGGAGTTTAGAAAATAGGTGGTGTTTCAGGCGGTTGTGGCCTGTCCTGAGCCTGAAGATGACTACCTGCTCTCGTCGAGTCAGCAGGTAGTACGGGTCTGCTCTGTTGTGGCGTGGATGCTGCTGCTTCGACTTGTTCTGCAGCTTGGCCTTAATGATGGTCCTGGATTTAGGGTAGCTAGTGGATCTGTCCATCTGCTCCTTCGTAGTGCCCTCCTTTGCCAAGGAATCAGCATCTCATTGCCAAGCACGTTGTAGTGAGAGGGAATCCACTGCAGGGTAACTGTGTGACTTGTGCAGAGGGAGGCGACAGATGAGGACAGATCGTTGAGCTCTGGATCTCTGTTGGACTGAAGGGCCTGCAAGATGGACAGGGCGTCGGTCAGGAAGACAACATTGTGGCTGGCGTAGGGGCTGACCTCGATGTGGGCTGCAGGCTGTTTTCAGGGCTTCTGCTTCAGCTCTGTAATTTGTGGAGTTACAGGCCGGTAGCAAAGCAGGATCTTTTCTTCCCTGCCTCCTGGATATTGGACATAGACTCCTGCCCCTGCGTTTCGAATGGCCTCTGCTGCAGAGCCGTCAGTATAGAATGAGCCCAGGTTTCTTGGGGGAACTGGGTTTGGAAGGGTGTTCAAGGGTGAGGGGCCTTTCTTTCAGGGCCTCTAAATGTTGTCGGGATAAATTTGTTTATTTTCTGTTAAAGGAAATCAATCCCCTATTTTCCACAGCTCATAATTTTTAAAATGTTCTTTTATACAGCAGTTGGTCACTTTTTGGACAGGGTTCTTTCATTTTTGGGGGAAAAATTTAAATTTTGGCAAAATTCTTTGCAAATCTCATTTACATTTTCAACCCCCTCGATTTAACCCATAAAACCCCAAAACCAAGTCTGAAAATAATGTTTCTCTAATCCCTTAAAAAATATATAATTTATATCCATTTGGTTTTTTCCCCCAATTATAGCGAAAGCTCCCCACACGTGGGCTATGCTCATTGGGACATTTTTAAGTAAATATCTAGAAAAATTCAAATTTTTTTGCCAAACGATCCGCCTATTTTTGGTACACAAAATCATCCGGCTTTTTAAAGGCCATTACCCCTAAAAATTTTTCGTTTGAAAAGAATCTTTTCAAAAGGGAGCAGCTACTGTATTTATTTCTCCAAAATTTCGCACCGTGCATAGTAATACAAAAAACCCTAGTTTGGACAAAAATCATGAAAACAATTGCAATAGAATTTTACGGAGCTTGCCAAACTTTTGGGCTAATACACAAAAAAGGCTTTTTTTGTTGACTTGCATGGTCTTCATGGGGAAAAACACGAACTCAGGCTACTGGAAAGTTTACACACCAAGAATTCAAACAGCTAAGATTCTTCATTTCCTCCCCCTCAAAAACCCCATTTCTTTTTCGGCTGGGAAAAATAACTGCCTTTTCATCCCAACCCCGCCCGCTGAAGTTTTGAAACTGCACTCCCATAATCTTTTCGGGATGGTGTGGGATTTTTTAAAAAGGATTTTTAAAAAAGGACAAAAAAAAAACAAATATACAGAGCTGAAAGGCTTCCCCGGGGTTTTACCCCTCTTTACCATTTATGGTTAGAAATTTCTAGCACCAAATCTTAGTCTTGCTGTAACACTTCAAACATATTGTTCATAATTTGATAAAAATACCTGTCCCTTTCCTTCACTCATATTGTTAAAAAATTGTAGCAATACCCGTGCTTTCCCCATTTTCTTTAAAGAGCACAGACAAACTTTTGGGGGGGGGGGGCTGGATTAAAACCATTTTAAGGCGTGTTCATTTATGGCTGTGTTTTTGGGGGGTTTAGGTTAAATTGAAAGGGGTTACTGTTTCACTTTTTTTTTTGGGACAGATCTTTTGATTGTTTGCATGTTTTGTTGGGGTTATGCATTTGTCTACAAGTTCTATAAAAAATGGCTTGATTATTTTTGAAAATTTAGTAAGCGAAATTAAACATAATTTTTAAAAAAAATTTCCCCAAAAAAAAACAGTTTTCGGTGTACCAAACACTTTTGGGGCCAAACAAAAATGAGTAAAACCCACTAAAAAAAAGTGGTCTTACTATTTATTAAAATATCGCATAACACTTTTAAAAGTCATATAAACCCCAAAGGGAAAAAGGGTTGTTTTAAAGATAATTTGCCCCTTAATTGGGGGGTACTATTTTTTAGGAAAAAAAGGGGGCACAAAAATCTTGTTTTTCGGGGTTTATTTCAAAACCCTAAAAATTTAATCTTTTATTTTTTTGAGTTTTTTGTTAGAATTTTGTGGAAAAATTACTTAACCCTTGTCTATTTTTTTCACATCATTAAATTTTTGGTTTTTTTGGGTTAGGGATGATGGTTCAATTTAAAAACCCATGTGATAAAAACAGTTTTTTTTTTTTTTTTAAATGGGAGATTTTAAAAAAATTTGAGATATAAAAAACCCACTAAACCCCCCAACCCAAAAAATTTTTTTGGGGTTGTTACCCTAAACAACATTACAAACCCGGGGGTTTCATACTGTTGTCAATAAATTCCCTCTGTGTAAAAATCTGTTTGTTAGGGGGGGGCCCCAAAAATTCCCCTAAAAAGGGGGCAAAATTTTTACTATTTGGGTAGGCTCGTCCCTTAAATTTTCTGCTTATGTTTTTTTTTTTAATATGACTTGGATTTTATGGTTTTCTCTTTCCTTTTACTACAAATTTTTTTTTGCTATTTAACAATAATGTAGTTTTGTGACCCCCTTAGGGGGGACAGGGATACTTTTTTGGGTTTGGTTTTAAAAAAAGAAACAGTGTTAAAGGTATACATAAAAAAAATTGAAACCAAAAAAAAACGGGGTAAACAAGGGAAAAAGGGTGAGGTGACTAATTTTTCCCAACTCAGCACTAACAAAAGGGACAGTCAAAATTAAACCCCAAAGAAGGTTGTTCTTGGTGCAGTTCCCCTAAATTAATTGGGGGGTACTATTTGTTGGGTAAAAAAAGGGGTTTAATATGTTTTAAACGGTTATGTTCACTACATGTACATTATTCCCCCATTTGTTGAGTTACTTGGGGATTTTTTTTTGGATTATTACTTATACTCTTGTCTACAATTTCACATTTTTCTATATTGGTTTTTTTTTATGTTTATGGTTTCACATTTAAAAACTTGTGATAGAACACACACACACACACACACCAACACACCCCACAAACACCCCAAAACCCCAACACACACACACAAAAACACAACAAAACAACTAAAACAGTTTCCACAACACACACACACACACCCCCAAAACCACACACACCAACACCCACACACCCCACACAAACACACAGAAATTACATACAAACAGTTTCCACACACAAACAACCACCACACTTTTCACAACAACACCACACCACACACACACCCCCACAAACACACCCCAAAACACACAAAACAGTAAGCAGCCCCCCGTTGAGCACACACAAAACACACACACCACACAAAAACCACAAACAAAACAACACAAAACCAACACACAACAAAAACATACAACACATGATACACACAAAAAAGTTCCACCACACACACACACCCCCCAAAACACCCCCCCAACCCACCCCAAAACACAAACCCACCACACACACACACACACCCCACCCCAAAAACCACACACACACACAACATTACACATATGACAAACCAAAACACTAACAGTATCCCCACAAATAAATGTAAAAACACCAAAATTGATACAAAGCAAAAAAAACTGCTGTGGATGATTCCCTTTCTGTTTTATAAAAAATAAAACAAACTTATATGGAAAAATTTCCCATCCCAAAAATAAATAATGCTTGGCCGTGCTTGCGACGCACACAAAACACACCCCACACACACACACACCCCAACACACACACACAACAACACACACACACCCACACCAACACACACACCCCCAACCCCAACAAAACAACACACAAACACACACACACACCCCCCCCACTCACCCCCACACACAAAACACAAAACACAACCACACCCCAAACCACATTTCCCACCTATCCTTTCCCGTCATTGTTTGTTAATTGTAGTTTTAGTGGGAAATGGGGCAAAGAAGGAAAAATACAGAAAATGAATAGTCAAGGAATGACGAAATCATTTTGGTAAAAAAAAAACAAAAAAACAAACCCCAAAAAAAGAAAATTTAGAGCTATTTGCCTGAAACCAGTTTTGGTCATAAAGGGGAATAAAGACGGGAAAAATTTGTACAGTGAAAATTGGCGCAGTTGACTTGAAGCCCAAAATTCCCCCAGTCAAAAAACTGAAAAGGGTTAAAGGGGTGTGCACCTCTTTCTCCCCCTTTACTTTGATCAGCTGTTCTAAACCACCCCCCATCCCACTTTCCCCGGGCCCGCTTCCCGGGCCCTTTCACCTTTCGTTCTAAACCCTTTTCCATGTCCACCCCGTCCGTCGGGGAAAGGGGGGTTTTTGCAGTGTCTTTCCGGCCCCGGCGTTGGGCCCTTTTCCCGGGTTCGTCGCCCCCCTGAGGGCCTTTTTCTTTACTGATGTGTTGTTATTTAAAGAAAGTGAACCCACGTCACCCAGCATTTTATCTAAATAAAAGTGGAAAAGTGCGGGATTCCCACCCCGTCTCCCCCTCATCGCGAGTATTTGGAAACCCGATCCTCAAAGGTCTTCTTCTTCATTGTTTGTTTGTAGAAAAAAAACTCGTGGAGAGCGTGGCAGCAGGGGAGCCCTGGGAAGGAAGCCCCTTCAAGAAAAGTGTTTCCCCCCCTTTTTTTTCCTTTTGGCCCCAAAATCTGGGGGGGTTGGGGCCACCCCCCGGGTTCAGGATCCGGTTTGTCCCTTTGCTCCCCCTTTTTTTTTTTTTTTTCCCCATTTTTTGGGCCCGGCCAGGGCGGGGATTCAAAACCCAGGGACCCTCGGGAAAGGGTTTGTCTTTTCCCATTAAGACCGCGTTTAAACCCACTGAGCACAGGGACACTGTTATTTGTGGGGAAAAAATTAAACCCTTAGGGAAGTTCATTTTGGGTTCCCCCTTTGACCAAGTTCCGTTTGAAAAACCTCTCTGCCGCTTTGCCATTGCTTTCAGGGTTTTGGGTTTTTTTTCCTTTTTGCAAACTAAAGAGCTGTTTAAAGAGGCTTTTATGAGACGTTCCTACAAACCCTTTGCCCCAATTTTTTTGAAAGTGAGGATTTTGGACTGTAGCCTTCTCTCCGGGTGTTTGCCAGATCAGCATATTTTTCCCGTTTGTAGATTTGAGCGGCCCCATTTGTTTTCAAGGGCCCGGGGAGCTCGTTTCATGATCAGTGTTTGGGGTTTGATTGAGGGGACTACTGTCTGGTCTCAGGCCACTTTTTGCTGTTTATTTTGGGTGACTTTTCCCAATTCGGGGAGGTCTCCCAGTGCACTCCCAGTCACTGCCCCGTCCAGCAGACTCTGCCTGCATTTTTGGTGGGCACTGTTTTTCCCTTGGCCATGTTTTGCTGCCTCCTGCCGGGGAAGAATTTTTGCGGGTGCTTTTGGAGTCCTAAATTTCCCTTTTGGGGTGTTGGAAATTGGGCCCGACTAATTTTTACAATCCTTTGAGCACTTGGTTGTGCCTCCATGTGTCCCCTTTTTGGGAGCCAGGGTACTTTACATGAGCTTAGAACATGCCCCCATGTTTGTTTTTATGGGAGGGGGTTATGCAGGATCGTCTGTTTTCCCCACTTCACCAGGTTTGAAAAAGGGGCAGAAGGTCATATGCAGATTGAGAATGGGAAACTGATCTGAGAGGGGCCATTTGCCAAAAGTCATTCCAAGTGAGACTTTTTGGAGTGCATTTTCCCCCGTTTTCCATTGCCCTGGGGGGCTTTGCTGGATGCTTTTTGGAGTCTTTTTTGGGCTTCTTCTTTTCTCATTCCTAATTCAAGTCTCTTTTTGGGGTTTTCCTTTGGCCTTTGACCCCCCATTTAGTTTTGGCACCCCCAGTCCTTGTTGTTGGGGCTGTGTTGGGCTGTTTTTTTCTCTGATTTTTGAGATTTCTTTTGCAGAATTCCCTCGCCCCCTTGAAAATTTCCATTTTTGCCCGTCTTTTGCTGGGGCTTTATTGTTCTACCACCTTTCTCCCGAGTCTTAAGGGATGCCTTTTGGGCTGAATTTTCCGGGTGCTTTGTATTTCCCCCCCCAGGATTTTCAGTTTGGGAGTTTCAAGGGTTTGCTTGGGGGAAAAGTACAGCGCGTGGAGTCAGTTGACGGGTGGGACCCCCAAGCCTTTCCTTTTGAACTTGGTTTATTTTTTGGCTTCCATTGCCTAAAAATGTGCTGGGGGCAAAATGTTGTAAATCATCAGGGCCATAGGAGCTTTTTGGTATCCCCCCATGAACGCGAAAAAAGACCCTTTTATTTGCCGGGAGGGCCCCCACTGGTCAATGGTCTCCAAAAACCCTTTTCGCCCTCTGCTTGGTTTCTTTTGCTCTTTGTGTTCTTTACCCCTTTTCCTCATTCCCTCTTCCAAAGGGTCTTGACTGGTTCTTCTGTGGGCGTTTGGAAAAGGCCTGGTTGGCAACACTGAAAACCACAGATTCGGCCACTTTTCCCTTTTCCCCAAATGAGGACCCCCGTTTTTTCTTTGGGTTGAACTGCTTCTGGATGAGGCAAAATATGTCGTCCCCGCCTCTCCAGCACTGAAAAAGTTTGTCTTCTCTGGATGAAAACCGTAGTGTCATCCTTTAAGGCCTTTAAGGAGGATCTTGTTTTCCATTTGCCAAGGTCGTTTGTCTCGCGTTGTTTGTTGTGGGTTTCAAGGGTGAGTTCCATTGCCAGAAAGAACAGTAAATTGGGGGGGAAATTGCACAGCCCATTGCGATGCCCAATTCCAAGTTGATCCCAAACGGTTGTGTACTTTCCCTTTGGGAGAGAACCCCCATTGAGAAGCCAATTTAAATACTTTTGAGCATTTCGCGGATGTTCTTTGGCACTTGGTTCATCCCCAAGAGCCAACTGTATCATCTCATTTGGGGGCCCGGTCCTTAAGCGTTTTTCCCCCCAAACAAGCCACACTTCCCTCCAAAGGTTTTTCTTTTCGGGTTTTTTCTTTTTGGGTTGGTCCCAGATTATTGTGGGTGTTTACCAACAGCCAAAACCCCGCCCCCGGGATGCCACCTTTTTTTGGGGTGACACACCAAGTACTTGTTTTCCCTCAGGTTTTGTCAGCCTTTTCTGTGACAGAGAAGAGATTTTCCCTTGGCGTTCAGTAGTGATATTGGGGCCCGAAAAAGGCTGGTGTCACTTGCGTTTGTCTTTGGGGTGTACACACCATTTTGCCGTCTTTCCCCTGGCCGCTGATCTTCTGGTTTCTCCAAAACCGATCGCAGAACCCGTGGAGGCCCCTCCCGCACCTTGGGACAAATTTTTTGTTAAATTTTAAGGTATTCCCTTTGGCCCTGGTGATGATTTGGTCTGGCTTTTTCGACCCCCTTCTTGTTTCCCCCCCCCCCCCCCCTTGGGGCTTGCCCTTTTAACTGTTCCCCAGGGGTTTGGGTTTGGGCCCCACCCGACCTTTTAATGGCGAGGGGGGTGCTTTGCTCTGTGAGTCCCCGGTATGGGTTTTCCTAGTGCCCCGTCAAGGAAAAACCCTTTTTCCCCACTTTTTGGGGCCCAGATTTTTTTGGCTGCTCAAACAGTGTTTTGGGAAACTGGAAAAGGGGTCTCTGAAGAAGCGCCCCTTTTTGTCTTTTTTTTTTTGCTCTTCCTCTTTCTCGCAGATTCCCCTTTTTCTGAGGGCGCTGTGTTTTTTTTTAGGTTTCCCCCAGTTTTTTTTCCCAAACCTTGTTTTTTTGCTGGCGTGCGGGGCTTCATTTGCTTCTTGAGGTTGTTTTTTTGGACTTTTGACTTGTCCATCCCTTTTTTTGGCGTTGGATTTCTTTGGAGGTGTTTTCCTTTGGGTAGTTTTTCTCCATAGGCGTCTTAATGTGGCTACACAAAGGGCCCCATTTGTTTGGGTAGTTTTTGTTTAAGGGTGTTTTCCCTATCAGTGCATCGAGTTTTGGACGATTTTTGCATCCGTTTTTCCCCAAACTCAGTTTCGTTTGCTCGTGGGAGGTTGAGTTTCAGGCGCCCCCATTCGTGGGGGCCTGTGCAAATTTTCATCCGAAACCCCCCAGCGTGGTTTTCTTGGGACGGGGGTTTAAAACTGGCCTTTGGGTTTCCCAACCCTTTAAACTGTGAGCATGGGCTGCTGCTCATTCAGAGGTTTTCACACATCCCTCTTTGTTTTTGGGGGATCTTTTTATGCCAGGGTGGTTTGCGGGAAAAGCTTTCCCCAGGGCAATGGGGTTTTTCCATTTGGGGCCAAAGTTTATAGTCCGTTTTTGGGGTTTGCCGTCGTGATTGGGTTTAGCACCCAGGATTTAAACATTCCCCTCCCCCTTTCGGTGGGAAACCGGGAGCATTTTCCTTTTATTCTTTGTAGGGCCCCCATTTTTTAAGGCCCAAAATGGGGAGCCAAACCCCAGAGCCCTTGGTTTGGTCTTTTCCCTGTGTCCCGGGCTTTCCCCGGGCGTCCTCCGGCCTATTCCCGGAAGTCAAAGGTTTAAAGTCATCTAAAATTTCAAAAGGGGAGTGTGAGCTTGGAAACGGGGCCCGTTTGACGAAGTGGGTAGGTTGAGCTGCCCTCTTGACTATGCTTATCAGCTTTTGGGCCTCTCAACTCGCAAATTTTCATTTAAAGGGGGGTCAGTGGCTGCTCGCGGAAGGGAAAGGGGTTTTTCCTTTCACCAAATAGAAGAGGTGAAAAACTTTTAGAGGGTCGTTTTTCCCAAATAAAATTTTTTGCTTTTTTGTTACGAAGGGAAGACGAGCACTCCCCGTTTTGGGGGGTTAGCCCCCCCCCCCCCCGGGGGTTTTTGTTTTCTGGGCCCTTTTTGGGAAGGGGCGTTTTCACGTTCCGGCGGGGGGAAAGGGGGTTTAAAACGGGTCCCTTTGGGGGAGTCATCCCCTCATTTAGATCCTCCCCATCTTTTGCCCCCTGTCAGTGCCTACACTTGTATCCCTTAAACGCTCCCCCTTCCTGGGCCCCAGCCCCACTCGCCCTCCAAATTATTCGCTGACGGGCGCATTAATGAAGTGTAGTTTACCCCTTATTTTTCCCTTCACGTGAAGTGTAGTTTTACCCCCTTTTTTCCTTTCCTTTTACGTGAATGTGTAACCCCCCCAAACTTCCCTTTTAAGTAAAATGTGTATACCCCCTTACTTCCCTTTTAGTTTAAGTGTGTATACCCCCTTTTTCTTCCATTCCCGTGAAGTGTAAAAATTTCCCCTTATCTTCCCCTTCAGTAAAATGTAGTATACCCCTTATCTTTCCCTTTACGTGAAGTGTTTGTAACCCCCTTATCTTCCTTTTAAGTGAAAGGGGTAGTATACCCCCCTTTTCTTCCCTTCAAAGTAAAATTTTTGTATACCCCCTTCCATCTTCCCTTACGTGAAGTGAGTATACCCCCCCTCTTCCATTCTGTGTGGGGACAAGCAGTGCGGGGAAAGGGGGAGTAAGGGAAAGGGGTGGTTCCCGGGGGAGTTTTTGAAGAAGGGCCCGTTTTGGGGGTTCATCGGATGTTGTTTAGAGGACAGCAGATGGGGGGAAGGAATTAATGTTTCCCGTTCCAAAGGGGAGGGGCCCGTGTGTGGAAACGCCCCCTGCAAGTTTGTCTGGGGCCCAGATTCCCGGTGTTGGTTGAGTGGTTTTTGGGACTGGAAAATTTTTCCCCACTGAGGTTCAGGATTTTTGAATTTTAACTCGTTTTCGATTAACAGAAAGGGATCAGGTCGATTTGTGAATTGACACAGCCATTCTGGCAGTCTATTGAAAAGTGAAAGTATGTTATGTTTTTAAAAAAAAAAACAAACAAACAAACAAAAACCCAAAAACCCGGTTTGCATTTTTGTTCCACAAATATTAAGCAATGGCTGTTTATTTCTTTTAAGTCGTGTCAGCATTTGCAAGCTTAGGAAAAACAGGGGCTTAGCTGACATTACCTCTGGGAAACGGATGCCTTTGTTTGTCTTTCATCTTTAGGGAAATTTATTTTGACATTTTAAAAAAATTTCTCCTGTCCTTGGGCCCCAAACTTGGGAAAGGGGGGGGACGACGTCTGTGGTTTTTCTTTCCGATCATATCTGCCCATCTATTTTTTTTTTTTGGCAATTTTTCTCTGCCGTATCTATTTCCCGGCATTTATTTGGAAAATTTGCTGTATCTATTCCTGGATTTTTATGGCCCAAAATGATCCTCAGGAGTTACCCTGGGACTAGTACGCAGGGGGTTAATCATCGTTTAGGAAATGGAAGTTCTTTTTTTTTTCTAAAAAAACTTTTTTTTTTTTTTGTTGTTTTGTTTTTTTTTTCGGGGGGGGGGGGGGGGGGGGGGGCTTTGGTCTATCAGACGCTTTTCCTTGTGAACTTGTTGATTGGTCCATGCTCACGTGCTGGTGCAGATCGTATATCATAGAGGCCATAGGAGCTTGTATCAGTGACTGAGAACCAGACTGATTTGCAGGGAGCCCACCTGGTCATGTCTCCAAGCCTCTTCCGCACGCTTGGTTTCTTTTGCTCTTTGTGTGTCTTCAGGTATCATATACATCTTCCAAGGCTCTGATGGTTCTCTGTGACGTGAAGGCCTGGTGCACCTGAAGACACAGATTCGCCCTTTCCTTCCTCAGTGAAGACTCGTGATTCTTGCTTGAACTGCATTTGATTGGGCACTATGTCGTCAGCCTCTCAGACATGCGGTCGTCTCTCTGATGAAATCACGAGTGTCCATGAAGGCCTTGAGGACATCTTGTATCATCGCAAGGTCTGTTGTCTCGCGTTGTTGTTGCTGCTTTCAAGATGAGTTCCATTGCCAGCACGAACAGTATTGGGGAAATTGCACAGCCCATTGCGATGCCCACTTCCAAGTTGATCCAATCTGTTGTGTACTCCTGGTAGAGAACCGCATTGAGAAGCCATTGAAGTACTTCTTGAGCATGTCGCGGATGTTCTTTGGCACATGGTACATCTCAAGAGCCAACTGTATCATCTCATGGGGCACAGATCCATATGCGTTTGCCAGATCAAGCCACACTACGTCCAGGTCTCTCTTTTCTGTTTTTGCTTTTGGATTGCGTCCCAGATCATTGTGGCGTGTTCTACACAGCCAGCACGCCTGGGATGCCACCTTTCTGGACTGACACATCCAAGTACTTGTTTTCATCAGGTACTTGGTCAGCCTTGCTGCCATGACAGAGAAGAAGATTTTCCCTTCGACGTTCAGTAGTGATATTGGCCTGAACTGGCTGATGTCACTTGCGTTTTGCTCTTTGGGGATGTACACACCATCTGCCGTCATCACTGGCCGCTGATCTTCTGGTTTCTCCAAGCCGATCGCAGCAACCTGTGGAGCCACTCCAGCACTTGGGACATTTCTTGTAAAGCTGGTAAGGTATTCCGTTTGGCCCTGGTGATGATTTGGCTCTGGCTTTGTCGACACCTTCTTGATTTCCGCCAACGTTGGAGGCTTGCCATTGAACTGTTCCTCAGGGTTGGTTGGCCACACCAGACCTTGAATGTCGAGTGGTGCTTTGCTCTGTGAGTCAGAGTATGTTTTCCTCAGATGCTGCTCAAGAACTCCTTTGTCCACATTTAGGGTCCCAGATTTTGGCTGCTCAAACAGTGTTCTGGCAAACTGGAAGGGGTCTCTGAAGAAGCGCTCTTGTGTCTTCTTCTTTTTGCTCTTCCTCTTTCTCGCAGATTCCGCTTTGCTGAGGGCGCTGTGTTTTTCTTTCAGGTCTTCCACAGTTTTTCCAAGCCTTGTTTTTCAGCTGGCAGTGCGGTCTTCATTTGCTTCTTGAGGTTGTTCTTTTGGACTCTGATCTTGTCCATCTTTTCTTGGCGTCTGGTTTTTTGGAGGTGTTTTCTCTTTGGGTAGTTTTACTCCATAGGCGTCTCTACATGTGGCATACACAATGTCCCCATATGTGGCTAGTTTGTGTTCAAGGGTGCTTTTCCTATCAGTGCATCGAGTCTTTGGACGATTTTTGCATCCAGTTTCTCCAATCTTCAGTTTCGTTTGCTCGTGGCAGGTTGAGTTTCAGGCGCCTGGCATCGAGGGCCTGTGCAAATTTCTCATCCGAACCAACAGCGTGGATGTCCTTGGCACTGTGGTTTAAATCCTGGCCTTGGTCTTCCGACGTCTTATCTGCTGATGCAGTGCGCTGCTGCTCATTCAGATGAGTCTTCACACATCCATCTTTGTTCGGTGGATCTTCATGCACGGGTGGTAGCGAAACGCTTTCCACAGACACATGGATATTCCATTTGGTCCATGTTCATAGTCCGTTTGGGATTTGCAGTCGTGATTGGTTGAGCACCGATGGATTCATCATTCTCTCCCCCTTTCGGTGAATCCTGGGAGCATCTTTTCCTTTTATTCTTCGTAGCCACATGTTTAAGGCAAAGTGGGGAGCCAGCCCACAGAGCCCTTGGTTCTGGTCTTTCCAGTGTCCTCCGGTCTTTCCCGGACGTCCTCCGGCCTATTCCCGGAAGTCAATGGTTTAACGTCATCTAAAATATCAAGGGCAGTGTGACGCTTGGAAACGGGACGCGTCGACGAAGTGCTAGGTTGAGCTGCCATCTTGACTATGCTTATCAAGCTGTGACCTCTCAACTTCGCAATTTGCATAACATGTGGTCAGCTGGCTGCTCGCGAGAAGGGAAAAGGGGCTGTTCCTTGACCACCAGTAGAAGAGGTGAGAACATTTTAGAGGGTCGTCTCCCAGTAGATTTTTCTGCTTTCTGTTACGAAGTTAAGACGAGACACTCTCGTTCGGGGCGTAGCGGTTTTCTGTTTTCTGCGGCTTTCTGAACGTGCGTTACACGTTCCAGGCAGGAACGGGTTAAGACTGCTCCTTGGTACAGCTCATCACTCATTCAGACTCCTCACCCCATCTCCGCCCACTGTCAAGCTGCTCACACTTGCCTATCCTTAACAACGCTCCACCTACCTGCCTCCAGCTGCCCCACTCGCCATCCAACATTATACGCTGCACGACGCATTCACATGAAGTGTAGTATACCCCTTATCTTCCATTCACGTGAAGTGTAGTATACCCCCTTTCTTCCATTCACGTGAAGTGTAGTATACCCCCTTATCTTCCTTTCACGTGAAGTGTAGTATACCCCTTATCTTCTTTCACGTGAAGTGTAGTATACCCCCTTATCTTCCATTCACGTGAAGTGTAGTATACCCCCTTATCTTCCATTCACGTAAAGTGTAGTATACCCCCTTATCTTCCTTTCACGTGAAGTGTAGTATACCCCTTATCTTCCATTCACGTGAAGTGTAGTATACCCCCTTATCTTCCATTCACGTGAAGTGTAGTATACCCCTATCTTCCATTCACGTGAAGTGTAGTATACCCCTATCTTCCATTCTGTGTGGGGACAAGCAGTGCTGGCAACAGGGGAGTAAGGGAAAGGAAGTGGTTCGGGGGAGATTCTGATTGACGGGCTGTCTGGCTCCTCATCTGACTGTTGTTTAGAGGACAGCAGACTCGGGAGAAGGAATAATGTTCCAGATCAAGGTACGACGGCCAGTGTGTGGAACGCCATGCAAGTAGTCTGGGGCCCAGATCTCACCGGTGTTGGTCTGAGTGGTGTTGGGACTGGAATTTGCTCACTGAGGTTCAGGATTTGTTAGAATTTTAACTCTGTTTACGATTAACAGAAGGCATCAGAGTCGATATGTGAATAGACACAGCCATTTGGCAGTCTATTGAAAAGTGAATGTATGTTATGTCTTTAAAAAAACAACAACAAACAAACAAACAAAAAACAATCAACCAGCGTCGCATTTTTGTTCCACAACATATTAAGCAATGGCTGTTGATTTCTTTGAAGTCGATGTCAGCATTGCAAGCTTAGGAAAACAGGACTATAGCTGACATTACCTCTGGGAATCGGATGCCTTTGTCGTCTTTCATCTCTTAGAATCTCATTTAGACATAAAAGAATTTCTCCTGTCCTTGGCCCGAAACTTGGGAAGGGAAGACGACGTCTGTGCATTACGTACCGATCATATCTGCCGTATCTATTCCTGGCATTTATCTCTGCCGTATCTATTCCTGGCATTTATATGGCCATATCTGCTGTATCTATTCCTGGCATTTATATGGCCAAGATGATCCTCAGGAGTTACCCTGGGACTAGTCACGCAGGATAACTCATCGTTTAGAGTGCTAAGTTCTTTTCTTCTTCTAAAAGCTTTTTTTTTGTTTGTTGTTTTGATTTTTTTTTCGGGGGGGGGGGGGGGGGGGATGCTTTGGTTTGGTTTGTTTGTATTGTTTTAGTTTTCATTTTCAGCTCTCAGGTTCATGCTGCTAAAACGGTTTGCGTCGAAGAAAACAAAACCACCCGACAGACCTAAGCTACTATAGCAATTTTTCTCATGGCAGACACCAAGGATACTGCCCAGTTGTAACCTGTTATGGCGGTTTGGGTCACAGACATTAAAGAAAACTCACAAACATGAGCAGTTATGGTAGTTCATTTAGTTAACAACAAAAGTAGTTCTATAAGCTTTTAATAAAATGGATGGCAGACAACAAGAGTAGCTGACAAGTCTAAACTTGAATTGCTATATATGACAGGCCCGCAGAAAACAAAGAAAATGTAACGATTAATTGCTATGGGGTTGCAGATGACAAAGTGTATTGATCTGTTGTTGTATGTTGGGTTGCTTACAACGAAATGCACAGATCAACTGTTATAGTATGTTGAGTTGTAACCACCTGAATATATTGTGTTAGGTTGCATATACCAAAGTTATTGATCTACTTTCATTGTATGCTGAGTTGGGCAAAACAAAGTGTGTTGTTCTACTGTTACTGCATGCGGGATTGCTGTCCACAAAGTACATAGATCTACTGTTACTGTACCTCGAGTTGTAGACAACAGCATGTGTTGGTGTACTGTGACAGCTGCAGACAAAAAGATGTATCAATTTGCTTTGATTGTATGATGAGTTGCAGACAACAAAGTGTAATAATTTGCTGAAATTGTATATCATTGCAGACAACAGAATGTATTGATCTACTGTCATTGTAAGGTGGATTGCCGACGACAAAGTGCACAGATCTACTGCTATTGTACGCGGAGCTGCAGACAAAAGATGCAATAATATCTTATAATTGTAATCTGAGATGTAGACGATAAAGTACATAGATCTACTGTTTCTGTGTGGTTGAAGACGGCAAAGGAATTGAACAAATCTACCGTTATTGTTGCTATCATTGCAGATAACAGAGAGTTCTCATACAACTGAAGTATTATGATGATTTTGTCCAAAAACAGCAAAAGATTTTTGACACACACAAATGATCAAAATGGAGAGAGGGATGATGACGATGATGACGACGATGATGACGATATATTTGTGTTGTGTGTGTGTGTGTGTGTGTGTGTGTGTGTGTGTGTGTGTGTGTGTGTGTGTGTGTGTGTGTGTGTGCGCGCGCGTGCGTGCGTGCGTGCGTGCGCGCGTGCGTGCATGCGTGCGTGCGTGCGTGCGTTCGTGCGTGCGTGTGTGTGGTGTGTGTGTGTGTGTGTGTGTGTGTGTGTGTGTGTGTGTGTGTGTGTGTGTGTGTGTGTGTGTGTGTGTGTGTGTGGTGTGTGTGATGGAAAATAATGCGAATCAGTAAACGAAAAAAGTGAAACGATCTTAATAATTTCAATACCTATCAACATTCATTAGCCTCGCCGTCTTCTTCTTCTTCTTCTTCTTCTTCTTCTTCTTCTTCTTCTTCTTCTTCTTCTTCTGTCCATTCTCTCTCTCTCTCTCTCTCTCTCTCTCTCTCTCTCTCTCTCTCTCTCTCTCTCTCTCTCTCTCTCTCTCTCTCTCTCTCTCTCTCTCTCTCTCTCTCTCTCTCTCTCTCTCCCTCTCTCTCCACCCCTACACTCTCGTGCACGCGCCTACACACATCGAATAGGAGCAACCATATCCAAGCCGCCATTAGGCAACTCTTCATAGGAGACGCTGTACTGATGTAGAAGCACCTCAGGTGTCGTCTAGTAGTGCACCTTCTGCTCTGACCGCAGTGTGCAGAACATCATCCACTTACTTTCGCTTCCCTCCATCGGACAGACAGACAGACAGACAGACAGACAGACAGACAGACAGACAGACAGACAGACACACACACACACACACACACACACACACACACACACACACACACCACACACACACACACACACACACACAGAGATAGAGAGAGAGAGAGAGAGAGAGAGAGAGAGGGGAGAGAGAGAGAGAGAGAGAGAGAGAGAGAGAGGAGAGAGAGAGAGAGAGAGAGAGAGAGAGAGAGAGAGAGAGCCTCCGACCCTCTGCTCTTTACCCTCTGACACCTCCCGCCCTCTTTCCTCGCAGATGACATCAATTGCTTAGTCGCAGAACCAGCGTCAATGACCTGTCCCCATTTGGAAGCACACCAGGTCTGGCACAAAAGCTGTCCATAGAGAGGACGCATGAGCCTGCAGGGATGTACGAATTTGGCACAGTATTCAAATGGCTAGTTTCGAGCTGTACACCTGCCAGTCTAAGGAACGTTACAAAATTCAGCCTACTGTGTAGCTTCACACACACCACACACACACACACACACACACACACACACACACACACACACACACACACACACACACACACACACACACACACACACACACACACACACACACACACACAGAAAGGATCGCGCGAGCGCGCGCGCGTGTGTGTGTGTGCGGTGTGTGTGTTGTGTGTGTGTGTGTGTGTGTGTGTGTGTGTGTGTGTGTGTGTGTGTGTGTGTGTGTGTGTTAGAGAGAGAGAGAGAGAGAGAGAGAGAGAGAGAGAGAGAGAGAGAGAGAGAGAGAGAGAGAGAGAGAGAGAGAGAGAGAGAGAGAGAGAGAGAGAGAGAGAGAGAGTTAAAATCAACGTTTATAGATAATTAAATCAGTGATGAAAATGAATCACAAAGTTTAAACAACCGGGAAAAAAAAAGAAAAAAAAAAAAAAGAAAAAGGAAAAAGAAAAAACAAAAACCAAAAAAAAAAAACCTCTCGGGACAGCTTCAGAGAAGAAATTGTCAGACTTGGTATTCCGTCGATTTGTTGTCCTTACGCTCAATTTAAGAGGAGGTCGGTGATGGCTGGGAGGCGTGTGTGTGTGTGTGTGTGTGTGTGTGCGCGTCCAGGTCTTGACTCCTATACGCCTGTTTCTTCCAGACTTTATTCGCTGGTGTTGCCGTGATTGGAACCAACTGCTTCTGGGTGGATGGGCGTTTTAAGGTGTCGCCTTTATAGACAGGTGTTCTACCAACACCGCCACTGAACAT
The DNA here is from genome assembly GCA_018398815.1 of Conus ventricosus. Taxonomy (NCBI): domain Eukaryota; kingdom Metazoa; phylum Mollusca; class Gastropoda; order Neogastropoda; family Conidae; genus Conus; species Conus ventricosus. The sequence goes on from CM031609.1 coordinate 89,263,167, forward strand.
CCGTCCTCATTTGTTAAAGTTCAGCCATATAAAGTTCACGCTTGTTCACCCTCGACCAAATCCAGCTGGAACTCTGCTCACCTGTCTCGGCCATAACCTTTAGAGCTCTAACCCTCGTCTTACAATAAATGACACCACCGGCGGTTGACTCTAACATCACTAGCACCACCACCACCACTCCTCCTCCCTCTAACTCACATGGCGACGACTGTGGTATCGAAGGTCCGATTCCCTCAAGCTCTTGGCTAGACTAGCATTCATTCCAGACCTGTGAAAACGCCAGGTGAGTTCAATCATTGCCATTTGCTTTCATGACTTTTAGAGAAACACAATATTCCCAAGAACCTGCCGATGTTGACGATTTGGCACGAACTTCAATGGGTGAATTCTTGCGCTCCTCTCCTTGTACTTGAAAAAGCAGCTTACACAATCATGCGATTGATATTATCCGATATGTATATTAGCTTTCACAGATGATAAACTCAGATATGAAAATCAAATACAAAGTATACACAAAATAAGTGTGCAATTCACCTTTTTTCCATGTGTATTTGATTTCATTCCTATTACAAAAAAACATAAATGTTCCTAAGGTGAAAAGTAAAATAAATAAATGAGAAAATAAATAAATGCTAAAATAAATAAATAACAAATGAGTGATTGAATCAATGAATACATTGATAAACAAACAAACGAACAAACATATAACTAACTAACTAACTAACTAACTAACTAACTAACTAACTAACTAACTAACTAACTAACTAACTAACTAACTAAATAAATAAATAAATAGACAAATGAATGAATGAGTGAATGCATGAATAGATGAATGAATAAAAGATTCAAAAGAAATTAAGAAATGAATAATCAAAAAGATAAGTTAAAAAAAGCAGAAAAGCATTTAGATGTATACGTAAATAAGCAAATAAATGATTACTCAAGCAGAATGGGGAAAAAAACAACAAATAAGCAAATGAATAACTAACAAAATAAATGAATACGTAAGTAAATTCTATATAATTTTTTTTTTTTAAGATAGTTGAGAACAAAAGAATGAATGAATAGATACATAGATAAATACGTAGATAAAGAAATAGATTAACAACTAAATAGAAAAGTAAATAAATAGATAAATAAGCAAATAAATAAATACACAGATGAAAAATAAATGTATGAAGAAAAAAAAATTCTATTCAAATTTGTTTCCAGTCATCTGTTTCCCATTCACTAGAGAAATGGTAACGTCGTCTGATCTGCAGCCGACAGGCTGGACGTGTTCATTCCGTGACCACAGGTGCAGATATGAAGCCGACAGGCTGGACGTGTTCATTCCGTGACCACAGGTGCAGATATGAAGCCGACAGGCTGGACGTGTTCATTCCGTGACCACAGGCGCAGATAATTATGAAAGAAAAATGGAGAAAAGAGGTCACCATGAGTGCGGGACATGAAGGGCTGCCGAAACGACAGAAAGCATTTGCTCTTTTACCAGAGGGAACCTGAAAACATACGAAAGTGCACAAGATGTAAGGATACGATGCTACGTTTCAAACAACATAAATGTTTTGTGTCAGACAAAGCTTGTGATTAATACGATAGCGGGCAGGAAACCATTGGAGGTTGACAAGGTCTGTGCAAAGCGTGCGAGTTGTGTTCTAACAACAAAGACTATCGATCACTGCTGTCCGGCCGAGTCGTCAAATCCCGTCATTAAGGTTGCGGTGGAAGTACTCAGGGAGAGTGGTCTGAACCCCATTGAACTGAATCAGCGTTATGGGATGTGTCGGGTCAAACGTGACGTTAAATATTCTTCTTCTTCGTCATCTTCTTCTTCTTCTTCTTCTTCTTCTTCTTCTTCTTCTTCTTCTCATCATCATCATCATCATCATCATCATCATCATCATCATCATCATCATCATCATCATTATTAATATTATTATTGTTATTATTATTGTTGTTGTTGTTATAATTTTTACTATCATCATCATCATCATCATCATCATCATCGTCATTATCATTATTGTTTTTAATTATTTTTATTATCATTTTGGTTATAATTGTTGTTTTATTTTTGTTTATTTACATTATCATTATTTTTGTTATCATTGTTATTATTATTATTATTATTATTATTATTATTATTATTATTATTGTTATTATTATTATTATTATTTTATTATTATTATTATTATTATTATTATTATTATTATTATTATTATTATTATTATTATTATTACCATTATCATTATCATTATTACGATCATCATTTTTGTTTTTGCTGTTGTTGTTGTTATTTTGTTATGCATTAAGTACATAACTTTCATCATTTTTCTTATGATTATGAGCAGCAGCAGCAGCAGCCGTAGTAGTAGTAGTAGTAGTAGTAGTAGTAGTAGTAGTAGTAGTAGTAGTAGTAGTAGTAGTAGTAATGATAGTGATAGTATAGTTATCATTATTGTTATTGTTGTCCCTGTAAATTCATTTAGGTGTTAATAACACATACAAAAATATATTAGTAATAATTTGAAAGAAAAAAAAACCCATGGATTTAAATGTCGTTAGCTCCCAGATAAGGAGTGGAGCAACTATCGTAGTCCGTCCCAGCTATATTACTTCACGTTAAAGGAGAGACTTTCGTTTAAAGGGGAAGAGGGTATGAAAGGAAATATTTCTTCTATGAGTTTTTTTTTTTTCTTTTTTTTTGTATTGTACTGTTCCTCCAATGGGGAGATCAGTAGAAACAACAAGTAGCACAAAAGAGAGAGAGAGAGAGAGAGAGAGAGAGAGAGAGAGAGAGAGAGAGAGAGAGAGAGAGAGAGAGAGAGAGAGAGAGAGAGAGAGAAAACAACAACAACAACAACAACAACATTAACAAAAAAAAACAACAAAAACAAAAAAAATATCTTTGACATTAATTCTGGGTCCTGGCTACCTGCTTAATGAAAACCATTTATGTACAAGGAAAAAATGAAGCTGTCAAAACTGGAGGAGATTCCCCTGCGTATCTGATTAGTATCTCTAGAAAAAAAAAGACAAAAAGCAAACAAACAAACAAACAAACAAAAAAGCATTCAAAGTATGGGAAGATAAGAATTGTGGATTAGACGGCGGCTACAGATTGTGTACAGATCGAAAATCTGAAATGTAGAAAGACATAGCCAATGGAGGGCCAGTAACTAGGTATTGAAATTCACAAGAATACAATTGCACCAATATAATCCCGAGCCATAACACTTTCCATCGCTCTTCAAGCTTTAAGGAAGGGCATGTTGATGAAAGACACGCAAAAATAGAAGTCATTAGTAAACTTGGGCCCAGATATCTTTAATTTCTAGATACCGACTGGGGCTTCACTTCAAAAGACGGACTGATGTTAAAAGACGAATAGGATATGAAGGGAAATCTGCCTCCAGTGACGGTTTTCATTTTTGTATTTTGGCAGATTGAATATCTTCAACGCTGACAGAGGCGGTTCCATTACCACGGTATAAAGTGAACTTTTGAAGCCTTGGCGACAAATATCAAAATGTGTACTTTGATCTGTACAGTGGAGTGCAATAAACATGCCTGTTGAATACAGCACTGAAGTCGAAAAGGAAGGGGTACAAGTTTGACATATTCCATTATCAGAAGATTTTGTACTGCATACAGCACAGCGTCGTTCAAACTGCAACCTTTTCTGTAGATTTGACAGATATATGCCAAATTTTGAAATCAGGTAAGTCTGCAATAGTTTCAAAAGAAAGTTTTCAGTTATCTTTTTAAAAAAAGAAAGAAAGAAAACAAACAAGCAAAAAAAAAGAAAAAGAAAAAAAAAGAAATCCATTTAAATAGAAAGAAAAACAGGGACGTGAGGGGTAGGGTGGAGGGTGGGGGTGGTGGAAAAGCACATGCATTAGCAAATTAATCGGTGGAACAAAAAAAGTATACGGAAAATGTACGATGTTTTTCAGCGAAGTAGACAGTCTTAGCCCTCGAGATCGATGGTTTTGTTTGTCTGTCATGATGAGATACTCCAGGCTCCCTTGGATCGGCATAACGCACTGTATATCCTTTCTTGTCGTATAACAACAGATTACAAATACGACTTGTTCAAGACGAGCCTGGCCAAAAAGAA
>CM031609.1:89274786-89279786 GCA_018398815.1 Conus ventricosus
GTTCTCTTACCCAAGACATTACAGTCCAAGGGCGAGACATCAACTTGGTCGTGAAAGACTTCAATGAATTCAGATCAAAAGCTGCCCATGAAACCATACCAAGAGGCGCCAGGCAGAATTACAAGCCATGCTGGAGTACTGAACTTAAGGCCCTAGAAGATGAATTGTCAGAAGCCAGGAGGGCAGCAGAAGATTTCTTGTCTGATGAAAACAACATCAAACTCCCGCAGACTAAAGCCAGATTTCTCAAATACATGCTGTAAGCAATCAGGAGAGGTTGGAGGTAGAAAACCGCTTCCCTGAATTTTGAGAAAGACAGCCGGAAACTCTGGAGACTAACCAAGCAGCTCAATGATGAAGAAAATAGCAGAGCAACAGTGACGCTGGAAGTAAATGGGAACATGCTAACCGGGGAACAAGCAGTCAACAGAGAGCAGCATCCCAGTCAGCCCCAGTAAATAACGAGAAGCACGGAGAGAGCAAAAAGAACAAACACGAAACAAAACCAGAGTGGAACCCATGAGGCAGCCCATCAAACTTGTAGAACTTCGATCTGCTTTAAAGAAGCTGAAGGCAAAGAAATTGCCAGGACCGGATGGCATCAGCAATGAAATGCTGTTACAGCTCTGCAGTGCAGCAGTGAACAAACTCCTCGCTGTTACATCTCTGCAGTGCAGCAGTGAACAAACTCCTCGCTGTTACATCTCTGCAGTGCAGCAGTGAACAAACTCCTCGCTGTTACATCTCTGCAGTGCAGCAGTGAACAAACTCCTCGCTGTTACATCTCTGCAGTGCAGCAGTGAACAAACTCCTCGCTGTTACATCTCTGCAGTGCAGCAGTGAACAAACTCCTCGCTGTTACATCTCTGCAGTGCAGCAGTGAACAAACTCCTCGCTGTTACATCTCTGCAGTGCAGCAGTGAACAAACTCCTCGCTGTTACATCTCTGCAGTGCAGCAGTGAACAAACTCCTCGCTGTTACAGCTCTGCAGTGCAGCAGTGAACACACTCCTCGCTGTTACAGCTCTGCAGTGCAGCAGTGAACACACTCCTCGCTGTTACAGCTCTGCAGTGTAGCAGTGAACAAACTCCTCGCTGTTACAGCTCTGCAGTGCAGCAGTGAACACACTCCTCGCTGTTACATCTCTGCAGTGCAGCAGTGAACACACTCCTCGTTGTTACAGCTCTGCAGTGCAGCAGTGAACACACTCCTCGCTGTTACAGCTCTGCAGTGCAGCAGTGAACACACTCCTCGTTGTTACAGCTCTGCAGTGCAGCAGTGAACAAACTCCTCGTTGTTACAGCTCTGCAGTGCAGCAGTGAACAAACTCCTCGTTGTTACAGCTCTGCAGTGCAGCAGTGAACAAACTCCTCGTTGTTACAGCTCTGCAGTGCAGCAGTGAACAAACTCCTCGTTGTTACAGCTCTGCAGTGCAGCAGTGAACACACTCCTCGTTGTTACAGCTCTGCAGTGCAGCAGTGAACAAACTCCTCGTTGTTACAGCTCTGCAGTGCAGCAGTGAACAAACTCCTCGTTGTTACAGCTCTGCAGTGCAGCAGTGAACAAACTCCTCGCTGTTACAGCTCTGCAGTGCAGCAGTGAACACACTCCTCGCTGTTACAGCTCTGCAGTGCAGCAGTGAACAAACTCCTCGAGGTCTTTAACCTCAGCTGGGAAGAAGGAACTGTAACTCTGGCGTAAGACAATCATGATCCACATCCTGAAGAAAGGGAAGGATCCCAGAAAGCTCTCTAATTATCGCCCGGTCAGTCTGACCAGCTGTATTGTGAAGACCATGGAGAGAATTGTGACTGAGCGCCTCCGATGGTACCTGGAATCGGCTAACCTCCCTACGTCACAACAAGCTGGTTTCCGCCAATTCCGCTCCATTGAAGACCAAGCTGCTTATCTGTCTTAAGAAATTCAGTACGCTTTTCAGGAACAAAAGCTGGTCTTTGTCACCTGGATCGACCTCCAAAAGGAATTCGACAACGCCTGGATGAGGGGACTACTTGTCAGACTGCTGAGGAATGGAGTCACTGATAGTATGTACAAGTGGATCAAACCCTACCTCTACAGCCGCAAAGCAAGAGTATCTCTGGACAGAACACATAGCAAGAAAAGGCTGCTACGCCATGGTGTCACACAGGGTGAAGTTCTATCCCCAACACTCTTCCTGCTTTTCATCAACGACCTTGTGTCAGAGGTGCCTAAGAGTATCAAGACAGCACTCCACGCTGATTACCTGGTGATGTAGTGCAAGGAAGACTAAACAGCTGGGCAGAGAAAATGGTGCATTACCATCAATGAGGACAAGTCTTCCACGACCCTCTTCAGCTTGTTCACAAAACAGAAATCTGGTGAAATCACTCTTTGAGGCACTCAGCTGAAAGAGGATTAAGAGGCAGGATGCTGGTGTCACCTTTGACAAAAGGACGACCGGGAAGCCACACATCGCTAAGGTAGAGGCAAAGGCTAGAAGGAAGCTGGCAATTTTACGCAAGATGGCAGGTACCCTTTAGAGAGCTGACGAAATAATACTGAAAAATTGTCTGCCAGGATTCAGTCAGACCACATCTTGAATATGGCTCCACAGCCTGGTAGACTTGCGCAAAAGCAACCCTGCAAACACGGGATAAAGTCCAATGTCAGGCCCTGCATTACACCGGAGCAATGAGGTCAACGCACATCAAGGAATTGGAGCGCCTTACATGCAACTAACTATTGAACCAGTGGAGGGAAGCCAAGATAATGATGCAAGCAAGACAATGTCAGTCCCCCTGATCATGTGATGAAAGAAACATGGATGGCTTTACCAAAAATCGTTTGAAGAGGAGCAGTTTTGTCCGCCAAGTGCCAAGACAAACTGACAGATGACCTACTGTACCTCTACCCCTCAACCACTCCAGTACTATGGGGATCAGACCAGTCCGACATCAGGGTCTTCACCACCGTCCCTTGTCTCATCCCTGGGGGACGAGAAAATAAAAGAGACCCTCAGTCTTGCCATGACTTCTGAACGTTACCCTCACGAGGAGTGGATTCACGTTTATACCGATGGGTCAGCAGCTGACGTCGTTGCAGACGGAGGAGCAGGCATCCTTGCCATATTCCTCAGTGGATAGACCGCAGGTAGCAGTGCTGCCACAGGAAAGCACTGCACAAACTACGGAGCTGAAGAACAAGCCCTCCTGCAGGCTGCCTCCATCATCCAGGACACAGATAGTAATACGTGTCAGGTTGTCTTCCTATCTGGCGCCCTCTCTGTCCTGCAGGCCTTTCAGAACAGCAAATTCACGAGCATCAGCGAAGCACTGCAGAAAGTAACTGCTAACAGAAGAGTGGTGCTCCAGTGGATTCCAGCCCACTGTGTAACTTTGCTGATCACCTGGCGAGGGAGGGTGCTAAAGGGGGAGCAGTACAACAACAGAATCACCTACAACAAGATGCGAAACATTATCGGGACAATCGCAACGCCCAGGACACCCAAGGATGATTATCATCTGTTGTCCAGACAGCATTAAAGTGTCCTGGTGAGCCTCCGCATCGGGCGCAAAAGACTGACCAGTCACTTGTGCCGAAAGCTCAAGGTGGTGCCTTCTCTAGTCTGTGGGCAGGAAGAACAGTGAATGGAGCATGTGCTCGAAAGATGCCCATAACATGAACAGCCAAGAGGAGAGGTGTGGCTAACAGAGACAGCTCTAATGACGAAGCTCAACGGCAATCTACAAGAGCTGGAGGAAAACGACACTAATTATCACAAGGGCCGGACTGACCATGTAGACGAAGGAGTTCGCAAAGAAGAAGAAGAAGAAGAAGAAGAAGAAGAAGAAGAAGAAGAAGAAGAAGAAGTAAAAATAACACATAAAAAATGTAAGCCATAATGAAAAACCTGGGCCAAAATGTATTTTATTTCTAGACAGTGAGTGTAGCTAATAATATAATTCGTCCCGACTGTATTATTTCACTTTAAAAGGGAAGGGGGTATGAGAATATTTTTTTCGCCTGTGATAAAGGGTTATGAAAGAAATAGTCTTCTGGTGAATAATTTTGTTGTTGTTGTTGTTGCTGTCGTTGTTGTTGTTGTTTTATTGTTGTTGTTGTTTGTATTGTTCTTCCAAAGGGGAGGTCAGTAGGATCAAGGAACAGCAACTGTTTTGCTTTATGGAAATCTCTTTGGGCTTGCTTGTAGGTCCCGGCTACGTGCGCAGTGAAAACCACCTCCGTACAAGCAAAAAGAAAGCTCCCAAATATTGAGCAATTATCTTCAGGAAAAAAAAAAGATGTCAGTGAATGGAAAAAAATTACGATTTTCGAATTAGACGGCAGGCTAAAATGTGGGTCCACTTCAAAAATCCCAAAATGTAAAGGATATGGCCTGTGTGGTGCCAGTAGCTAGGTATTACCATTCACAACAATGACTAACATCGCACAAAGAAAATCCCAAGCCAGAACGGAGGGTATGTTGATGCAGGACTTGCACAAAGAGATGTCATAAGAAAATTTGGGCCCAAACTATATATTTTTTTTTAATTCTAGATACAGAGAGGAGCAAATATTATGATCTGTTCTAGTTTAATTTAAACACCTTACTTTCAAAAACACACCCAGGTTTCAAGGGAAGGGGATACAACATGAAATCTTCCTCCACTGAGTGCTTTCGGGTTTGTGTCTGGGCAGATTGAAGTTCTTCTGCATAGGCTGACGCGGTTCGATCACCAAGACATGAAGTGACCATGTGGTAGCGTTTTGCGACGAATAACAAAACAGGTCCTTTGAGCTCTCCTGTAGTATGCAATGAACAAACCTACTGAATGCGGCCCTGAAGTCGAAAAGCACAGTCAGAGGTATAAGTTTTACACATTCCTTCGTCTGAAGATGGTGTATTGCAGGAAAAGATGTCAACCATGTAAGAAAATAAAGGAAGAAAAAAAAGAAAGAAAAGGAACAAAAAGGCAACAGAGAAAGAAAGAAGAAAGAAAGAAAGAAAGAAAGAAAG
>CM031609.1:89289786-89299786 GCA_018398815.1 Conus ventricosus
TTATATATACGCATCAGGAAACACAGCCAAACAGACTCTCTCTCTCTCTCTCTCTCTCTCTCTCTCTCTCTCTCTCTCTCTAGGATAGGCCACAGATTAACTGACTTCTCATTGATGACACGGGGCTGACTCTCGCACTAGAAACCAATTGTCTGGGCAGAGCAAATGGACACCTCCCCGACGCCCAGACCAATAAAATCTCTCCCTAACCTTCGCCCCACACCGCTCGAAAGTCCAACCCCAAGTCTATGCAAATATGGTCGTTGTCTTCTTGGCTTGCCAACCTGCAAACTTAATCGTTTACATTTCTTCGGAGTTCAGGCATTACTACTTTATTCCAAGCAACGCACCCAGGAGCTTGCGTGCGTGCGTGCGTGCGTGCGTGCGTGCGTGCGTGCGTGTGTGTGTGTGTGAGTGTGCGTGTGCGTGTGCGTGTGCGTGTGTGTGTGTGTGTGTGTCTGTGTGTGTGTGTGTGTGTTGTGTGTGTGTGTGTGTGTGTGTGTGTGTGTGTGTGTGTGTGGAGGGCGGGGGAGCTAGTTCATAAGGGAAAATGTGCAGTTTTGTTTTTTTCTCCCGGGCTGGGCTTCAGTTTGTGTGTGTGTGTTGGTTTTTTGTTGTTGTTTTGTTTTTTTGTTTTTGTTTTTTCATGGCGATACTTCCACTCGTTCATTTCTATCTTTCGCAACTTCGTGCCTCATCCCTTGCCCCAGCCCATATACACACTACCCTACACAAATACAAAACGACAAAAATATATTTGTGAAGGCTGATAAAACCAGTAACTACTACAAAATGGAACCAAAAGATTACTCCCAACTTCTTGACAAAAATATTCAGAAAAACTACAAAAAAGCCGATAAAAATACACATGACAATATCCGCACTAACGAAAAGGAACTTGCACATCGCATGGACCTAAGTGACAGGGTAGAAGCAACAGCAACAAAAGAAGCGTTCATAACACTTGTCACGACCGACCCCTGGAGGTCTGCCCTGACAGGATCGGTCTAGGTGGGAGTGAAGGGAGTGACTGACCTCACACGCCCCGCAAGAGACCACACAATAAAGATTACGATACAACACCCCATTTATTCACACCAGCAAAATAAGCATTCCAACATTCACAACATGCACAACCACAATCAAGCACTCCAACGCACACAACACGCACAATCACAATCAAGCACTCCCACACCCACAACATGCACGATTATAAATAAATATTTCACCATACGACGTACACAATCACAATTACAGCATTCCAGCACATGTAACATATACATAATTATAAAGAAACATTTCCAGCAGCGATCCGTTCTAGCACCCTGCCGTGCGTCCACACCCCTGCCTCTGTCGGGCCTACTGGGAGCACCCTGTCGCACTAGGTGCTCCGAGCCGGGTCGGTTCTCGCAGGGAGTCGCTCAAAGCCGACACCCTCGACTCACAAGCCGGCAGTGAAGAGCGCGTCCCGGAGGGGGGGGGGGGGGGGGGGGGAAGGAAAACGAGGCGCTGTTACTGGAGGTCCTGGACGGGGGTCAGGGCCGGTCAGTCAAAACGGCGGGCTCCTCTACCAGTCCGCGGTCCCGACCAGGGCGTGGCCTCGACCAGCGCGTGGCACCATCCAGTCCGTAGTCTCAGCCAGAACGTGGCCTCAACCAGCACGTGGCACCATCCAGTCCGTAGTCTCAGCCAGAACGTGGCCTCACCAGCACGTGGCACCATCCAGTCCGTGCTCCAGGTGAAGCCCCCGGGAGGGGGAGGACGTAGCTGGGAGGAGAGTCGAAAAGGAGGGAAGGAAGAAGGAAGGAGGAAGGAAAGGAAGGAGGAAGGAAGAAGAGGAGGAAGGAAGACGGGTACTGAACCTGGCCGTCAGTACAGTCTGACCCATGCTGTCAAATCTTAACAGCCACTCGCATGATGGGCGAGGGAAGTCTACTAAACGCACACAGTAAAACCATCGAATCAGATATGTTCATTAGGGTCTTCTCACACGATGCAGGTAAAAGACTGCATTAACCAACAAGTTATAAAACAAATATGAATTATCTTCACCCTTCTCTCACTCACGTTTAACATTTTCCCTCTTAGGAATAAACCAACATAGCGACCATCGCTTAATAACTGTCACCACATTTGCAAATAATAATTCAATTGCATAATTGTCACATTTTAAACACATTTCAACATAACACAAATCTCCAACCACGCATCCGTATGACAAATCATGCGTACGCACGTAGCGAACATAAAACTCGTTCTCCTTGCACACACAAACAGACGGTGGCCGAAGGATAAGAGTCGGCGAACGTGACGGGGGTGGACGAGCGAGACAAAGCAAGTTCCAACCCCTGAATCACCAGGTTCTCTCCCGTCCCACCGATACCGCATCACCAGATGCATAAACAGGAGAAAGAATTTTGGAAATAATTTAGAATGGCCAGGTTAAAGATTGAATTAACCAGAGAAAAGGCCCTCACACAATATTCTCTTACAATTTCGAAACAAAAGAAAATTGCGCAAAAGAGGAGACTAAGTCGACAACAACAACAAACCAAAACAAACAAACCACGAAACTGATGCTTACCAGCTACCCGTGGGTGACCCGAAGAGGCGGGTCAAACGACTCTCTCTACCCTCTGTCCAGTCGAGAGGACAGAGGCGAAGATGCGGAAACAGAAGAAGTGATGTCCTCTCCTACGGGGCCGACTGCAGGAATTGAAAGTACTGACTGTACTCTCGATGATACGGTAAAGAACCAAGACTGGAGCAGGCGCCCCAGAGACTTTCTTCCGCTCGAGTGAAGAGCTAACCTCCCTCAGCAATGGCGGCGAACATGCCACCCTACGTCACAGAGTGAGCATACTTCAAACTAAAAGAAATGAAGCACGTGCGACAGGTAAAAAGACAGGCGAGAGGCCGATGGGACAGAAAGTCGAGAGAAAGGTACCGGCCACCCGTGAACTTGCAGGATAAATAGCACGGGCGGTGGAATTTAGAGAGAGAGAGAGAGAAAGCAAACCGAAGTTGAGCTGAACTACACCAAGGTGCAACCGCACCACAAGCCACATCAAGGGACGGATACACGACAACAGCAACGACAATAAACAAATAAGTAATTCCGCCACCCTAGTGGGGTCGAACGTCGTAGGCCTCGTGACAAACTCGTGACAAACCCCCCTTCTAAAAGCATCTGTTTCTCTGAGATACAGTGCTCCTTTGAACCTTGACGCATGTGCAAATTCACAACAATGGGACCGAACCCAACTCTCTGTTGATCGACAGAGTACGATAATCCATACAAACATTCCACGATAGAATCACGCCGAGAAATACATAATACTACATTTATCAAACAACTAAGCGAACCTTCCATCCATGAAAGTAACAATCCGAATCACTGGTGATTCACTACATTAACCATCACTGAAGTAAAAACTGTCACTACACCTAATACAGAGACCATAAGGGGATATAACCCTGGTTGGGGGAAGTGTCCTCTGACTGATTTTCCAATGTGCTGACTACGGAGCTCAGCTAAGATAGTCAGCATCCGTATTACAGGAACCTTGATATGACGGAAAGTGAACGCATGACTCTGCAGCTCCACTGCCCAACTCATGAGTCGATGACTGACTGGCCGGATCGGTCCAGGCATGAAGAGGATGATGATCGCTCTCCAGTACAAACTTCCGGCCGTACTTCTTCTTGGGCACGCCAGTGCGCGTCCAAATCTGCCTGAGAGATTCAGCAACAGTAGGGGCATCGATAGTCCTAAGCGGACAGCCTCTGGGTATCGACTCGCAGATTCTACCACAACCGAAGTTTTAGCGGTGACCGCGATCGGATGGAGGATTATGGGTCCCACCAGGTTGACCCCAACCTTGCTGAATGGTCCCCAACCCAGTGGCACTGACCCTAGGGGAACACGCTTCAAGCGACCCTTAGGCGTTGTCCGCTGGCAGACATCGCAACTGCGGCAGTACTGCCTAACTGTGAGTTCATCCCTGGCCAAAGAAGTCTTGTCTTACTCGCTCGAGAGTCCGCTTGGAGCCCATATGACCTGCCATGGGGGAATCGTGGGCCTGCCGGGAGAACAGACTCTCTCAAGCTTTGGGGAACAACAAGCTGCTTGGCCACACGATCTGCCCGAGTGAAAACCCTAAAGAGGATCCCTTGTGGAGCTTGAAGCTCACCTTGGCGTGTCGGGCAGACTGAGCGGGACGATCCACCAGTTGTCGCAGGCGTTGGACATCCAAGTCCCTGGCCTGAAGACGGATAATGTCAGCAGGATCGGCCCTTGCCAGAACCTCGTCAGAGATCGGCTGGAGAACGGGACGCATTCCTGTTCCTGCTTCTTAGCTTTGGCGCGTGTGGTGACTCCCACACACGCCTGTACAGGCAAATCCGTAGACACGGACTGACTGCGTCCGTCTGCGAAGGTGATAGTATTCCCTATGATAAGGGAATACAGAGTGTCGCTCCACCGCGATTAGCCCATACTTCGCCACAGAAGTAGGGGGTGGAGACAGGAATAAGTACAGAAGGACGGGTGGAGGTAAAACCAGCCTCCAACCCGCACACAATCATAACTAGCGCCCCACCGGGCCTTAGGGGAAACTAAATCCTTATCCACAAAGAGTGTGATGCTCCCGAATCCCTGATGGTGTCGACCAAGGATGAACCAACAACAGCAAGAAACACTGGACACTCTGTACCACCAGAAGCTGGGATGGACCCCACGTTAGCCGGGGCACGAGGACGCTGGAAAGGACTAGCCCCATGACTACCAGCGGCTTTAGGGCAATCTTTCCTAATGTGGCCGGGACGACCACAAAGAAAACAAAATCGGGGTGCTGAAAACCCCCGATGAACTGCCTGCCTTGTTCGACCCGTTAGCAGTTGTCGGCGCCTTACCGCCACTAAATCCTGTGGAGGGCTTCCTCCGTATCTGGGCGATGCCCATAAGCCTGCGGCTTCAGGAAACACCTCAGCGGTTGAATCGCAGGCCGCGAAATCCTGAGGTGCTGTCTCGCCTATCCGGATCCTCAACTCTGGGGACACAGTGTTGGTGAGCTGTTCAATGAGGATCAGATCCTCCAGCACACTTAGCCAACTGACGCCAGTCCCCTAGCGTTTTGGCGCAGCCTATCACCAAACTGCACGAAGGTCTCGTCGTTATTCTTCTTCATGGACCTGAACTTCCTCCTGTACGTCTCTGGGTAAGGTGGAAACGCTTACGCAGAGCCAACTGCATGTCTGCATAAGACGCACCTTCATTTTAGAGTGAGCACACACTCCCTTGCAGCACAGATAATCCAGAAAAAGGTGCATAGCCTTTTGTTCCTCAGACAATTGGTATGAACTAGCAACCTTGTCAAAATGCTCTAGGAACATATCAATGTCCTCACTAGGTCTGAACTCTGGAAGCTTTAACTTTGGGCCTCTAACTCTATCACCTGCCTGGTGATTAACCCCTGACTTACAGATGCGGGAGATCGCGAAAGAAGTTGTTCCCTCTCTTCCCTACGCAGAGCCTCCATCCTGTCTAGTTCTTCCCTACGGAGCCTTGCCTCCTCTCTGCGCTCTTCCCTACGCAGGGCTTCCTGCCTGGCAGCCTCTTCCCTACGCCGATCCTCCTGTCTGGCAGCCTCTTCCCTACGCTGATCTCCTGTCTGGCAGCCTCTTCCCTACGCCGGTTTCCTCCTCCGACGCAGAAAAGCCTCCTCCCTATGCATAATCTCCCGTCCGTCAGTCTCCTCTCGGCGCAGAGCCTCCATCCTGTCTAGCTCTTCCCTACGGAGCCTTGCCTCTTCCCTACGTAGGGCTTCCTGTCTGACAACCTCCTCTCTGCGCTCTTCCCTACGCAGGGCTTCCTGCCTGACAACCTCCTCTCTGCGCTCTTCCTACGCAGGGCTTCCTGCCTAGCGGCCTCTTCACTACGCTGCCGCTCCAGAAACATAAGGACAGAGGTGATATCATGATCGGGGTTCACCATCTCCCCACACGGGAGGATGACCCGTCTGACCCGTCCCTTGGGTCTCGACTTTACCATGAGGAAGTCTCCGGGGCATACTCCTTACGAGGGGAAGCCTGGAGAGGAGAAGGTTTGGTCTCTGCGACTCAACAGAAGCCCACAGTTGCTTCGCTATGTCTGACGCTTCCGAGCGGAAGTGCCAGTTGGGTCTCGACAGGAAGACCCCCCACGAAGAGGTAGTAAAAGTACTCACTGGACTACCTGCTACAGCACTGGAATAAGTAGAAGTTACCGTAGTCGAAGTACTGGTACTAATAGTAGGGACTACAGTAACATTTTGAATACCCTTCTTCTTCGGCGCACGCGTCGCCACACCACCAGCGCCGACGTCGCCATGGGCAACAATATCCTACGGTTTTCAAATACAGGGGAAAAACAATTCCACTAGAAAAAAAAAAAAAAAAAAAAAAAAAAAATTTTTAGGGGCTGTGTATATGTGTGTATGTGTGTGGTGTGCGTGTGTGCGGACAAGTTCCGGCTGCTCCCACTCTGGCAACACCGCGCTCTACAGCACGAGCAACAGTGCGGTGGGGCTCACCGAAAAAAAAAACAAAACAAAAACTATGTCCGGCTGCCCCCACTTGGCAACACCGCGCTCCACAGCACGAGCAACAGTGCGGTGGGGCTGGCCGGAAAAAAAAACAAAAAAAAAAACTGGCAGACGGGATCCGGAGAGAGGAAGAAACAAAGGGACACTAACATCCGATACAACCCCTGTACTCAATAACCCGGTAGAGAAAAAAAAACAAGAACTGGCTAAATACAAAACAGGAATGGAAGACTGAGCGGCAACAGAAAGGCAAGACTTACGGCCGCATCTGCGTGAGGTACCCGGCGGAAGGAGGTCTGGACGCGGTCGACTCCCCTCGGTCTCACCTCGACTCCCGAGTCACACCGGATGTTCCCTCAGGCCACAAAAAGACTCCCTTCACGCTAGAGTCACCCAGCCAACCACCACGAACAAACACGACAAAATGACTAAAACATATATAAAACAGACAAAACTAAACAGGTACCGCGAAACGAGAGAGACAGCCAGAGCCCCTTTACATCCCGGACGAGCCCCACAATTGTCACGACCGACCCCTGGAAAGGTCTGCCCTGACAGGATCGGTCTAGGTGGGAGTGAAGGGAGTGACTGACCTCACACGCCCGCAAGAGACCACACAATAAAGATTACGATACAACACCCCATTTATTCACACCAGCAAAATAGCATTCCAACATTCACAACATGCACAACCACAATCAAGCACTCCAACGCACACAACACGCACAATCACAATCAAGCACTCCCACACCCACAACATGCACGATTATAAATAAATATTTCACCATACGACGTACACAATCACAATTACAGCATTCCAGCACATGTAACATATAATAATTATAAAGAAACATTTCCAGCAGCGATCCCTTCTAGCACCCTGCCGTGCGTCCACTACCCCTGCCTCTGTCGGGCCTACTGGGAGCACCCTGTCGCACTAGGTGCTCCGAGCCGGGTCAGTTCTCGCAGGGAGTCGCTCAAAGCCGACACCCTCGACTCACAAGCCGGCAGTGAAGAGCGCGTCCCGGAGGGGGGGGGGGGGGGGGGGGGGGGGGAAGGAAAACGAGGCGCTGTTACTGGAGGTCCTGGACGGGGGTCCAGGGCCGGTCAGTCAAAACGGCGGGCTCCTCTACCAGTCCGCGGTCCCGACCAGGGCGTGGCCTCGACCAGCGCGTGGCACCATCCAGTCCGTAGTCTCAGCCAGAAAAGTGGCCTCAACCAGCACGTGGCACCATCCAGTCCGTAGTCTCAGCCAGAACGTGGCCTCAACCAGCACGTGGCCCATCCAGTCCGTGCTCCAGTGAAGCCCCCGGGAGGGGGGAGGACGTAGCTGGGAGGAGAGTCGAAAAGGAGGGAAGGAAGAAGGAAGGAGGAAGGAAGAAGGAAGGAGGAAGGAAGAAGGAAGGAGGAAGGAAGAAGGGTACTGAAACCCTGCCGTCGTACAGTCTGACCATGCTGTCAAATCTTAACAGCCATCGCATGATGGGCGAGGGGAAGTCTACTAAACGCACACAGTAAACCCATCGAATCAGATATGTTCATTAGGGTCTTCTCACACGATGCAGGTAAAAGACTGCATTAAACCAACAAGTTATAAAAAAAATATGAATTATCTTCACCTTCTCTCACTCACGTTTAACATTTTCCCCCCTTAGGAAATAAACCAACACAGCGACCATCGCTTAATAACTGTCACCACATTTGCAAATAATAATTCAATGGCATAATTGTCACATTTTATAAACACATTTCAGCATAACACAAATCTCCAACCACGCATCCGTACGACAAATCATGCGTACGCACCGCTAGCGAACATAAAACTCGTTCTCCTTGCACACACAAACAGACGGTGGCCGAAGGATAAGAGTCCGGCGAACGTGACAGGGGCGGACGAGCGAGACAAAGCAAGTTCCAACCCTGAATCACAGGTTCTCTCCCGTCCCCACCAACTACCGCATCACCAGATGCATAACAGGAGAAAGAATTTTGGAAATAATTTAGAATGGCCAGGTTAAAGATTGAATTAACCAGAGAAAGGTCTCACACAATATTTCTCTTACAATTTCGAAAACAAAAGAAAATTGCGCAAAAGAGGAGACTAAGTCGACCAACAACAACAAACCAAAACAAACAAACCACGAAACTGATGCTTACCAGCTACCCGTGGGTGACCCGAAGAGGCGGGTCAAACGACTCTCTCTACCCTCTGTCCAGTCGAGAGGACAGAGGCGAAGATGCGGAAACAGAAGAAGTGATGTCCCTCTCCTACAGGCCGACTGCAGGAATTGAAAGTACTGACTGTACTCTCGATGATACGGTAAAGAACCAAGACTGGAGCAGGCGCCCCCAGAGACATCTTCCGCTCGAGTGAAGAGCTAACCTCCCTCAGCAATGGCGGCGAACATGCCACCCTACGTCACAGAGTGAGCATACTTCAAACTAAAAGAAATGAAGCACGTGCGACAGGTAAAAAGACAGGCGAGAGGCCGATAGACAGAAAGTTCGAGAGAAATGTACCGGCCACCCGTGAACTTGCAGGATAAATAGCACGGGCGGTGGAATTAGAGAGAGAGAGAGAGAAAGCAAACTGAAGTTGAGCTGAACTACACCAAGGTGCAACCGCACCACAAGCCACATCAAGGGACGGATACACGACAACAGCAACGACAATAAACAAGTAAGTAATTCCGCCACTCTAGGTGGGTCGAACGTCGTAGGCCTCGTGACAAACTCGTGACAACACTCAAGGACCACAAGCCTAACTTTCACAACAACCCAACATGTAGACTAATAAACCCATCTAAATCTGAACTAGGCAAAATAAGTAAGAAAATCCTAGAAAAAACAATAAAGAACGTAAAATCAAACTCTGAATACAACCTCTGGAAGAACACAAATGAAGTTATTCAATGGTTCAAAACACTTGATAAACAAAGCAACACGGTATTCATCACATTCGACATAGTAGATTTTTATCCATCCATAGATGAGAAACTGCTCACCAAAGCTCTGAAATTTGCTAGTAACCATACAGACATAACAGGGTCAGAAATGGAAATCATATTCCACAACAAGAAAACGCTACTGTACAGCCAAAATGAAACCTGGATCAAGAAAACGAACAGAAACTGAACATTTGACGTAACCATGGGATTATATGACGGTGCAGAAACATGCGAACTGGTCGGACTATTTATGCTATCCAACATCAAGAAACAACTCGGAAAACAAGTTGGATTATACAGAGACGACGGCCTTGCTGCACTAACCAACAACCCAAGAACCATTGAAAATAAGAAAAAAAGAATTATGTAAAATCTTTCAAAACCACAACTTAAAAATCACCATTGAAGCGAACAAAAAGGTAGTAAACTACTTAGACATAACACTTGATCTCATCAACTACATATATA
>CM031609.1:89325054-89330763 GCA_018398815.1 Conus ventricosus
TGCTTGCATCAATTCATGAAACGCATGACGGCCTACTCTTCAATAAAAAAAAGGTATTAATTTTGTGTGTGCCCATGCTATTTTTTTTTAATCCTTCATTGGCATGCTTTAACTCATGAACTTCCTACAGTCAGACTGTGACTCCAGAAGGAAAATCTCGTCTAACGTAGATGTCTTGAGTGGGGATTATTGCTAGAAACCTTGGATCAAAAAGACTGTTTGGTTGTTTTTTTTTTTACAAGGAAAGCCCAAAGGTACAAAAAAGACACCGAAGCAGCTTCTAAGACCTAATTTGTGAATGCCGTCTAGAAACTTTGATGATTGATTGG
This sequence comes from Conus ventricosus, assembly GCA_018398815.1. NCBI lineage: Eukaryota > Metazoa > Mollusca > Gastropoda > Neogastropoda > Conidae > Conus > Conus ventricosus. The sequence goes on from CM031609.1 coordinate 89,325,384, forward strand.
CGCAGGAAGCCCTACGTCACACACGTGTAATCACGTTTTCAGCCAATCAGAGCGCTGGATGTATAGAGACGTTTCTGATTGGCTCCACAGACATTGGCAGCCTGGGTCAAAGGGTTTCGAAGAACTTTGTCACAGGTCATTTTCCCATTTTTGGACAAAAGGTGTCATCAATCCGACTTTGAGATATGTGGCAGGAGATCCAACTGTATGTGCAGAGATTTCGTCAGGTCTGAGGATATGGAAAATAACGTCAAACGCCCAAAGAGTTGATGTGGTTTGGTTCCAGTACACATGAATCCAGTGCTGGTCTTTACGTAGATGTAGAGCAAAAAAAAAAAACAAAAAAAAACAAAAAAAACGCTGACTGTTTGCACTTAGAATTGTCTGATCTCATGAAGTGTTAAATTACAGGCATGGTGTATAATAAAATATGAATTTGCATTGTATTCCACTGTACTATGCATGCCCAACTTGCCGCCAAAGTTGAAAAGATAAGTGATTGCCCGTTCTTCATTTTCATTGCGTGTTGTTTATGTTAACTGAACAAGACCTAAGAGGTCGAAACGTGTTTTGCCTGGTAATTTGTTTGTCCGTGTTGACTAGCAGATTTACTTTAAATTCCTTTTAAACATGCGTTGTACTATGCATAGCTTTGCCGTTGCTGTATCTTGTCGTTCATATTATATTGTTATTGAATTGTAGTGCATTTTATCCCGTTGTGTTATATCATCTCATACTGTGTTGTATCGCATTCTAAGACTGCTGAGTGTTGGGAGGTTGTGTGTGTGTGTGTGTGTGTGTGTGTGTGTGTGTGTGTGTGTGTGTGTGTGTGTGTGTGTGTGTGTGTGTGAGAGAGAGAGAGACAGAGAGACAGAGAGAATGAGAGGAGGGGGTGAGAAAGGGACATAGACAGAGACAAAGAAAGAGACAGAGACAGATACAGACAGAGGTAGACAGAGACAGACAGAGACAGACACATAGACAGATAGAGAGGATGGTAACGTGAGGAAGAGGATGAAAGAGATGCAAGAGAGAGAGAGAGAGAGAGAGAGAGAGAGAGAGAGAGAGAGAGAGCATATACCTCTCAGACAGCCAGGGGTTATAATTGTAGTGTCAGCTTTCCTGGAGCCCCCAAGGTAACCACATCTTCCCCAACACTAACACTACAGTTGGAAGCGAGAGACAAGCCAGCAGACTAAAAAGTCACACCTCGAGGATATCAATTCTGGTAGTGCACAACCCTCACGCATGTTTCGTGACTTTGACGTCTGGTTCAGAGACTCGGAAATGGATAACACTTACAATGAACCCCTGGGGATACAATGACGACTAACTCACAGGTCAAGACTGTGTTGAAAAGAACACCTCCTTTGCGTTTCTGGTGTGGCAGTGGTGGTATATGTGTTCAGTTGTGTGTGTGTGTGTGTGTGTGTGTGTGTGTGTGTGTGTGTGTGTGTGTGTGTGTGTGTGTGTGTGTGTGTGTGTGTGTGTGTGTGTGCGTGTGTGTATGTGTGTGCTGTGTTGTGTGTGTGTTGTGTGTTGTGTGTGTGTGTGTGTGTGTGTGTGTGTGTGTGTGTGTGTGTGTGTGTGTGTGTTGTGTTGTGTGTGTGTGTGTGTGTGTGTGTGTGTGTGTGTGTGTGTGTTGTGTGTGTGTGTGTGTGTGTGTGTGTGTGTGTGTGTGTGTGTGTGTGTGTGTGTGAGAGAGAGAGAGAGAGAGAGAGCAAAAATCATGTATATATATATATATATATATATATATATATATATATATATATATATATATATATATATATATATATATATATATATAGTCTTTACTATACAAGCAGCCAAAATGTCACAATTTTTCACCAACCGCGGATACCCCAGTTCCATCATCAATGCAGCACTCCGCCACACCATAGCTGTATCCAGAACATCTGCTCTGGAAACCCAGCATCCAACCAAGCCAGACAGACCCACAGCCTACCTCCTCTACCACCGCACACCCTCCCCATCTGTAGGATCCTCAAATCCAATTGGCACATTGTACATAACCACAAACCCGCCTTCCACACCAAACCCATGATCACATTCAAACGTGACAAAAACCTCAAAGACCTCCTCGTGCGGTCCTGTTTGAACAGAACCACAGCTACACCACCAGGTACTCACCCCTGCTCTAAACCCAACTGCAAAATCTGCCCCCTCACCAAACCAGACACCATCCTACAGGGCCCCAAAGACTCCTTCACAGTCAAACGCACATTCTCATGTCAGAGCCGCAACATTATATATGCCATCCACTGCCAGCTGTGTGGCAAGATCTACATAGGGGAAACGTCATGCACACTTGAAACACGCATCTCTGAACACCTGGCTGATATCCGCCACCACCGACCCAAACCCGTCGCCCTACACTTCAACCACACCCAACACAACATCGACCATGTCAAAGTTATGGCACTCTGGCAGTCACAGAGTGACAGCTTTGAACGCACAACTCAAGAATCCCATCTCATTGCCAAACTGGGCACACTACACCCCCAAGGCATCAATATCCAACAATAACCAAACACACATACCCACCACTTCCACATCAGTTGGCAATATCCCCTACCAACACACACACACATACACACACACATACATACACCACCACCACATCCCCTTCACTCACTTCATACAGTAGTTACAGCAACTCTCCATCTATTTAATCCTAATTTTGTTTTATCCTTCCCCTTAAATCCCCCCCCCCCTCCCATTTTTTTTTCTCCTCAGTTCTCCCCCCCCCCCCCCCCCCCCCTTCTTTCCCCTTACCATTATTATCAATCCACCATTACCACAACCATCACAAAGATATCACACCATCCCAATAAACTAGACACACAACCCCATCATATCACACACACACCTCCCCGACGCAACACCCCCCCCCCCCTCCGTTTCCTCTCCCATAATCCCCCTGGCCCCATGTCATTTCCGCCTACCGACCACATGGACAACGGATGAGTCATTTTTCATTCTTTTTTCGTTCTTTGTTTGTACTGTCCCACATGTTAAATGTGATTTATTTTTTCGCCTGAAGAAGACCCAAGTGGTTGAAATGCATCGTGTCTTGTCATGTGCTTTGTTTGTCAATGTCATTGGCGGTAAGTTCTAAACAAACTCTATTCTTAATTTTGCTTCGTTCGCCGCCGTCAGTCACTCCATTTTGAAATTTTATAGTCTTTACGTTTAGAAAAGCGACACGGCCGCTCCAAAATGTTGCAATATTTGGAAAATCCAACATAGCCTGGCAGATTATTGTACAAACTGCAAAATGTGTCTGAGTGCAACTAGGCCTTTTCTGTTCTGATCACGAAAAAGCCGGGCAGATCACTTTGTCACGGACGGAGTTATGGCCCTGTCCCCAAGTTGCCGCATTTTCACCTTACTCGGCAAAGTGCCACTGTGTCGTTAACTGAGGTCCGATTCACGTGAAAATTGTGTCCTCGTGAAAAAGCCGAGGACACACTACAGGTGAGTAAAATGCAAAGCCACAATGTTTGGTGTCAGTGGGTACAAAACAACTCGCAAAAAAGGTTACTTTCTCCCTCAACACCACAACACCAAAGGATGCCGCGTATGACGTCACCTGAGCGCTGGCGAGCCATCGGCATGTTGGAGGCTGGAAACAGAGTGCAAGACGTCGCTAGGGCGCTAAATGTGCACCGGTCGAACATTTATCGTCTTGCAAATCGCCATCAAGCCACTGGGACTGTTCGTGATGCCCCCAGACCTGGTCGGCCACGCGTCCTCACTGCTCGCCAGGAGCGATATGTGGTGCGTAGCTTCAGGGCAAACCCTTTCCAAAGTGCCTCTTCAGTGGGACGACAGATTCATGGACCCGGCAACAGGGTAATTCGCCCCAGCATCATCCTGCAGCTTCTCAGACGCCACCAGCTGTACTGCCGCCGACCCTACCATGGTCACTATCTGTCGCCACAGCATCGTGCTGCCCGGTTGAATTGGTTTCACAGGCACAGGAACACAAACTGGAGAACTGTCGTGTTCAGCGATGAGGTTCGATTCTGTCTGGATCAGATTGGCAGGCGTGTTCACGTGTATCGTCCTCGTGGCCAGCGCTTTGCTGGTCAGTACGTGCAGCAGCACAACCTGTGGGGCGGCCAGTCCGTCATGATGTGTGGCAACAGACTCATTGGACCAGTGTTCTTCAACCTGCAGCCAGGTCGTGGCGGTGGAGTCACTGCCCTTCGCTACATAGCACAGGTCCTGCGCCCTGTCGTAGTGCCCTTGTTTGCAAGACGCCACCAATATGTTTTCCAGCAAGACAACGCCCCGGCCCACAGAGCACAGGTCACACAAGCCTTCCTTCAGCAGAACAATGTCCAGATGATGGACTGGCCTGCTCTAAGTCCAGACTTGAACCCTATCGAACAGTTGTGGGCCTTCCTGAAACGCCGCATCAACGAGCAGCCCAACCGCCCTCACAATGCTGTGGCTCTGAGACGGGAGATCCAGCGTCAGTGGAACCAAGTCCCTCAGGCCTTTCTTGATCGACTTGTCAACTCCATGCCAAATCGGTGCAATCTCACCGTGATTGCTGGAGGTGGCCACATCCGATATTGAGGCCTTTGTGCGGGTGCCTGGATCCCAGGGCGAAAACTCTTGAAAACTTTACAGTGACAATACGTGCTTAGTTTTATCTGAAAAGATCAAATTTCAATCAATGCTATGCAAAAAACCGCTTTGAAATATGTCTACTGTGAATGAAATGGTATCATATTAAAGTTTTCGTTGCAATTTGCCTCTTGATTTTGTCGCGTTTCTAACCGTAAAGATTATATATATATATATATATATATATATATATATATATATATATATATATATATATATATATATATATTCTGAAGATAGCAAGGCTTGAAACAAGCTTGTAGATTTTAACACTTCATTTTAAAAAAAATATTTTTTAACAGATGTTGCTCCCCAAGGGTGTGAGCACCTTCCGATTTTTAAGGACACTTTTATATTGTTCATATATATATTATATATATATATATATATATTATATATTATTATATATATATATATATATATATATATATATATATATATATATATATATATATATATATATATATATATATATATATATGTGTGTGTGTGTGTGTGTGTGTTGTGTGTGTGTGTGTGTGTGTGTGTGTGTGTGTGTGTGTGTTTGTAGGGGGGGGGGGGTGAATTGTCCAATGCACAATGGCCTTCTCTTCCATAAAAAAGGTGATTGATTTCATGTGTGCCCAATGTATTTTCCTCCTTTATAGGCATCCCTTCAACATGAACTTCCTACAGTCTCATTCAAAGAACTTGAAAGGTTTCCAGGGACAGCCTTTGA
>CM031609.1:89330863-89333363 GCA_018398815.1 Conus ventricosus
TTCCAGAAGGAAAGGCACTACCCTAGATGTCTTGAGCGGGTATTATCGCTAGAACCCTTGGATCAAAAAGACACTGCCTATTTACAAGGCTCACCAATACAAAAGACACCAGGACGGCTTCTAAGACCTAATTGGTGAAATCTGTCAAGAAGCTTCGATAAATGATTGGCGTACGGAGCGATGCATCACACACTCATAATCCAATTTTTCTAGCCAATCAGAACTCTGAACATTTAGAAGAGCTTTTTGATTGGTTCCACAGACGCTGTCACTCCTGGATCGAAAGGATTTGAAAAACTTTGTGATAGGAAATTTCCCCGTCTTTGGATAAAGGTGTCATCAATATGACTCTGAGACATGTGGCAGGAGATCCAACTTTATTAGCAAAGCTTAGCTGGGGCTAAGGATACGTAGAATAACGTCACACGTCCAGAAAGGTGTTGTATTTCGGTTCTAGTGCACATGAACCCAACGCTGGCCTATATATAGGTGTAAAGCAGTAGGAGTTGTTAGCTGCTTGCACTTAAATTTGCCTAAATCTCATGAAGTGTTGAATCTCAAGCATGTCGTGTGATTCTGATATGACTTTGCATTGCATTGCATTGTATTACATAAAGTCTTGTCTTCTACAGTGTCTTGTCGTTCATGTTGTAGTGCATTTTACTGCGCTCTATTGTCTTTTCCCATGCTATGCTCCATAGTACTGCATATGAATGTATTGTTAAGTACCGTGTTAGAAAATTTATTGTCACAATACTTTTTTATGGGGGAAATTCCGCTTGACAAACGCAAGAAGTGTTTGTTCCTCTAATACAGCATTTGTTTCCCGTGTTCACCTGTTATCATACATCGTTGCTAAAATATCGAATCAGGTTTTCCTCAGAACAATCGCTGGGAATGCTCCCTCTATGTCGTCTTAAAGTTAGTATGAAAGTGTTTCTTTATTTATTGCATGCACAGACACTGTCCATACAAGGGAACACAAGCAGCACAGAATCCATCTATTTACATATGTGCGTGGATAATGTAGGTCTCTTGTCAGTCATCAGTTGCAAAACTTGTCGTTTGCCCACCGTTAACTTTCTGTCTGGGTCGATGTCTCGTCTGCTTGGCACTTGCAGGCTTCTTCGTGAGGGCCGTGAAGATGTGTGCTGAACTGAAGTCATCCTGGGGTGTCTGTGGGCGAGTTTGAATGACTGGAATCGACAAGTTGTACGGTGTTTCTCACTGTCTATGTGGACAGTCTGATAGAAAAGAAGCCAAACGAGACTGCAGTGAAGAGGAAGAAGGAAGGTCCAGGAGAGTTGGGCGAGCGAAAAGGGGAGGGACGGGATGGACGGTTCCTAGTAAATACAGTAGCGAGGGGTGTGTGGAGAGAGGCATGGAGGTTATAGCGAACGACTGGAAGGATGAAGAAGTCCGTGAGATAGACAGGGAGAGAGCGGGGGAAACAAGTAAGGGGAAAATGACACAGAGAGAGAGAGGAGAGAGAGAGAGAGAGGAGAGAGAGAGAGAGAGAGAGAGAGAGAGAGAGAGAGAGAAAAGATAATGCATACGAGGAAACCGCAATAGTTAAGATCCAACTTAAAATGCAGGCAAAAAGAACAGAAAGGCAGATAGTAGTATTTCAGCCACCCGTAGATCTATCAAAATTAGCACTCATCAAGTCTTTTCTTTAATTAAGAAAACACAAGATGCTTTATGTGACATGCACTAATACTTTTAGGTCCATGCTAGAGAAGAGAGAGAGAGAGAGAGAGAGAGAGAGAGAGAGAGAGAGAGAGAGAGAGAGAGAGAGAGAGAGAGAGAGAGAGAGAGAGAGAGAGAGAGATTAGGGAATAAATGATTTACCGGTCAAAGATCAAATGTCATCCTATAAACTTTGAAGTATTACCAACCACAACTTAAAATGGTTGTATACCGATGTCACAAACAAAACCATAAAATAAAATAAAAAAAATTCTTGCCGTTTATTTGCCGACAGCAGAACAGACAGGGTCATTGCTTTTGGTTGTGTGGACTTTTGATCAAAGAGGGAAATAAGACCGTTCCACTCAAGTGACTTGATCATTCCAGACAAGGCAAACCTGGGGGGCAAAACTGTTTCTTTGAAATAATTCATTCCGTTAAACGGCAGTATACTGTATAATGTTTAGAGCTGTTGTCCAACAAAAAATGAACTGGAGCAAAACCACAAAGAATGGACAAATAGGTAAGTGAAGTAAAATGGAGTACCAAAGATAACATACTAGGACGAACCCCCCTCCTCTCTCTCTCTCTCTCTCTCTCTCTCAGCATTTAACCCTGATTTATCTGGCCTGTAACCATCCCATTGTACCGCCCCCTTCTTCTATTTGTCTGTATCCATCCACAACACTTGAGCACTGCTACCAGTGGCATGGCTTCAGTAACTCTCACCACGGAATAAACTGGTGATCAGAGCACTGCTGTCAGCGGCATGGCTTCAGTAACTCTCACCACGGAATAAACTGGTGATCAG
>CM031609.1:89338363-89355863 GCA_018398815.1 Conus ventricosus
ACTGAATGAAGCGCCAGCTGGCAGCTCTTCAGTCGGCACTACCCAGGTAGGCAGCCCGTTGTGTAAACGAGTTTGGATTGTAAAGCGCTTAGAGCTTGGCCTCTAGCCGAGAATAGGCACTATATAAGTATTCATTATTATTATTATTATTATTATTATTATTATTATTATTATTATTATTATTATTATTATTATTATTATTATTATTATTATTATATATAGTCCGGAACGGAACTCAATAGCGTCAACTTCATCATTCTCATCCTAATCGATCACTTAAAGATTAAGTCTGAATTTCTGTGGTCCTTCATGCTCTGCTCAGCTCTCATGATGACCCCAGTTTGCATGTCCTCTTCACGTCTGTGCCCTTGGTAAGTTTAGGCTAAGGTCACTGGCATCGACAAGTTGATAGGAAGTCTTGGTAAGTTTGGGTTAAGGTCACTGGCATCACGATGTTAACAGGAAGTCTTGGTAAGTTTAGGTTAAGGTCACTGGCATCGACAAGTTGATAGGAAGTCTTGGTAAGTTTGGGTTAAGGTCACTGGCATCAGCAAGTTAATAGGAAGTCTTGGTAAGTTTGGGTTAAGGTCACTGGTATTGACAAGTTGATAGGAAGTCTTGGTAAGTTTGGGTTAAGGTCACTGGTATTGACAAGTTGATAGGAAGTCTTGGTAAGTTTGGGTTAAGGTCACTGGTATTGACAAGTTGATAGGAAGTCTTGGTAAGTTTGGGTTAAGGTCACTGGTATTGACAAGTTGATAGGAAGTCTTGGTAAGTTTGGGTTAAGGTCACTGGTATTGACAGGTTGATAGGAAGTCTTGGTAAGTTTGGGTTAAGGTCACTGGCATCAGCAAGTTAATAGGAAGTCTTGGTAAGTTTGGGTTAAGGTCACTGGTATTGACAAGTTGATAGGGAGTCTTGGTAAGTTTGGGTTAAGGTCACTGGTATTGACAAGTTGATAGGAAGTGCAGTTGGATGTGCATGGTGGAGCCACCTGGAGGGGGTCACTCACTCGTGCTGGCTCTGCGACCTCTGAAGGGGGTCACTCACTCATGCTGACTGTGTGACGTCTGGTGGGGGTCATTCACTCGTGCTGGCTCTGTGACCTCTAAAAGGGGTCATTCACTCATGCTAGCTCTGTGACCTCTGGAGAGGGTCATTCACTCATGCTAGCTCTGTGACCTCTGGAGGGGGTCATTCACTCATGCTAGCTCTGTAATCTCTGGAGGGGGTCATTCACTTGTGCTGGCTCTGCGACCTCTAAAAGGGGTCATTCACTCATGCTAGCTCTGTGACCTCTGGAGGGGGTCATTCACTCATGCTGGCTCTGTGACCTCTGAAAGGGGTCATTCACTCATGCTAGCTCTGTGACCTCTGGAGGGGGTCATTCACTCATGCTGGCTCTGTGACCTCTGGAGGGGGTCATTCACTCATGCTGACTCTGTGACCTTTGGAGCGGGTCATTCACTCATGCTAGCTCTGTGACCTCTGGAGGGGGTCACTCACTCATGCTAGCTCTGCGACCTCTGGAGGGGGTCATTCACTCATGCTGGCTCTCTGACCTCTGGAGGGGGTCAGTCACTCGTGCTGGCTCTGCAACCTCTGGAGGGGGTCACTCAATCATGCTGGCTCTCTGACTCTGGAGGGGGTCATTCACTCGTGCTGGCTCTGCGACCTCTGGAGGGGGTCACTCAATCATGCTGGCTTTCTGACTCTGGAGGGGGGGGGGGGGGGGGGGGGGTCACTCACTCATGCTGGCTGTGCGACCTCTGGAGGGGGTCACTCACCCGTGTTGGCTCTACGACCTCTGGAAGGGGTCACTCACTCATGTTGGCTCTGCGACCTCTGGAGGGGGTCCCTCACCCATGTTGGCTCTGTGACCTCTGGAGGGGGTCACTCACTCATGTTGGCTCTGCGACCTCTGGAGGGGGTCACTCACCCGTATTGGCTCTGTGACCTCTGGAGGGGGTGACTCACCCGTGTTGTCTCTGTGTCCTCTGGAGGGGGTCAATCACTCATGCTAGCTGGCTCTGTGACCTGTGGAGGGAGTCACTCACCCGTGTTGTCTCTGTGACCTCTGGAGGGGGTCAATCACTCATGCTAGCTGGCTCTGTGACCTGTGGAGGGAGTCACTCACCCGTGTTGTCTCTGTTACCTCTGAAGGGGGTCATTCACTCGTGCTGGCTGTGTGACCTCTGGAGGGGGTCACTCACTCGTGCTGGCTGTGTGACCTCTGGAGGGGGTCACACACTCGTGCTGGCTGTGTGACCTCTGGAAGGGGTCAGTCACTCATGCTGGCTGTGTGACCTCTGAAGGGGATCACTCACTCGTGCTGGCTGTGTGACCTCTGAAGGGGGTCACTCACTCGTGTTGGCTGTGTGACCTCTGGAGGGGGTCACTCACTCGTGCTGGCTCTGTGACCTCTGGAGGGGGTCACTCACTCGTGCTGGCTGTGTGACCTCTGGAAGGGGTCAGTCACTCATGCTGGCCCTGCGACCTCTGGAGGGGGTCATTCACTCGTGTTGGTTCTGTGACCTCTGGAGGGGGTCAGTCTCTTGTGTTGGCTCTGCGACCTTTGGAGGGAGTCATTCACTCATGCTAGCTCTGCGACCTCTGGAGGGGGTCAGTCACTCATGCTAGCTCTGTGACCTCTGGAGGGGGTCATTCACTCATGCTAGCTCTGCGACCTCTGGAGGGGGTCAGTCACTCATGCTGGCTCTGTGACCTCTGGAGAGGGTCATTCACTCATGCTGGCTGTATGACCTCTGGAGGGGTCATTCACTCATGCTGGCTCTGTGACCTCTGGAGGGGGTCACTCACTCATGCTGGCTCTGTGACCTTTGGAGGGGGTCACTCACTCATGCTGGCTCTGTGACCTCTGGAGGGGGTCAGTCACTCATGCTGACTCTGTGACCTCTGAAAGGGGTCACTCACTCATGCTGGCTCTGTGACCACTGGAGGGGGTCACTCACTCATGCTGGCTCTGTGACCTCTGAAGAGGGTCACTCACTCGTTCTGGCTCTGCGACCTCTGGAGGGGGTCACTCACTCATGCTGGCTCTGTGACCTCTGAAGGGGGTCACTCACTCGTTCTGGCTCTGCGACCTCTGGAGGGGGTCAGTCACTCATGCTGGCTCTGTGACATCTGGAGAGGGTCATTCACTCATGCTGGCTGTATGACCCCTGGAGGGGGTCATTCACTCATGCTGGCTCTGTGACCTCTGGAGGGGGTCACTCACTCATGCTGGCTCTGTGACCTCTGCAGGGGGTCATTCACTCGTGCTGGCTCTGTGACCTCTGGAGGGGGTCACTCACTCATGTTGACTGTGTGATTAAAACAAAAAATGATTGTCATCAGTGAGAGGCGTAGGGTATCGTGGGTATCCTTGATCAGAGCAGGCAACACAAAACACAACTGGCCATTCGACAGCGGTGCAGTGTCTCCTCTGGTGGGTTGCTTCATGATCGCTTGACATTAACCCCCCTGTGGTTTAGCGGGAGAGTCAGGGAGGTGACTTTGGATATGAAATTGAAATGAGGAGAGAGAGAGAGAGAGAGAGAGAGAGAGAAGAGAGAGAGAGAGAGAGAGAGAGGACAGAGAGACAGAGAGAGACGAGAGACAGAGAGACAGAGAGCGAGAGGGGGGGGGTTGATTCTGTACATGGGAGAGGAGAAAGATGGTAAGACTGGGGGAAACACAGGAGAGAGAGAGAGAGAGAGAGAGGAGAGAGGAGAGAGAGAGGGGAGAGAGAGAGAGAGAGGAGAGAGAGTGTCATGTGACGTAGCCTCACATCAAGGCATGTGACGCTCCATCACATGTAGTTAGTGATATGAATCATTTCCCGTGCCACAATTAAAGGAAGAATATTCATATGGCTTGACTAGTGTAGCGGGCGTCCCCAAAATAATTGTGAGTATGACTCATTCAAGAAACGAATGTGGTCATTGGGTGAAAGTGACCACTGAGTGATAGTTTAACAAGGGCTGGTAAGGTAAGGTGCTGGTCATGTGTTTTGAACACTGAGTATGCACTCACTAGGAGAAGGGGGGAAAGAGTCAGTTTTAACCCAGCAGATGGCCTAGAGACTCGAACCTGTCAGGACGGTGGTCCTCGTTGCTGACCAGTTATTACCAGGTGAGCGATAGATAGTTGGGGAATGCTACAGGGGGAAAACTTAAAGAAGAGAGAAAGAATTCATATGTTGAATTGAGAAGCAGGTTACTTACACGAACCTATTCGTGTTTCAGCCCTTCACCCTTCACCCTTTACCCTTCACCCTTCGTCTTTCACCCCGTGAGGTGGTTGAAGATGGCCATGGTGTGGGGAACACACGGTAGTTCAGCCCCAGCCAGTACCAACTCCAGGGAGAGGAGTTGAAGCTCGTCATTTCGCAAGAGACAGAAGAAGTCGCGGAAGAGAAGTCGAGACTCGTATCTCCAGGACGGGAGAGTTCGAGGGGCAGTATATTGTCTCAGAGAGAGAGACAGGGAATTGAGAAAGCAGGGAAGCTTTTTACTTGAGGCAGGCAGGTCCTCAGTGATTACGGGAGTTATGTATTCTCCTGGTCCGGAATTTTGGGATAACGGAATGTGAAGGCCATAGCTTTATAGAAGCGGAACTAGATTATTTTATCTCTCCGTGTAAAGAGAGATACAAGTGTGAAGATTATTTTATCTCTCAGTGTAAAGAGAGATACAAGTGTGAAGACTATTTTTCTCTCAATGTAAAGAGAGATACATGTGTGAAGATTGATTTGTCTCTCGGTATGAGGAGAGATACATGTGTGCGGATTTATTTGTCTCTCAGTGCGGAGAGAGATACAGGTGTAAATTCTGTTTACAAGTTGTTGTTGTGATTAGTAAAGTGTTTTCCCTGAAGGAGAGGGGAGAAGAAAAACATTCGGTAGTGCTCTTTTGGTGATGAAAGATCTGTGCGTTGGGAATCGTGAAGGGGTGAAGTGCAGTGTGAAGGACGTAAGGAAATGATGTCGATATTGACCATACTGACTGGATGACTCGGACACGACTGAATGAAGCCCAGCTGGCAGCTCTTCAGTCCGGCACTACCCAGTAGGCAGCCCGTTGTTAAACGAGTTTGGATTGTAAAGCGCTTAGAGCTGCCTCTAGTCTGAGAAAAAAAATAAAAAGAACTATATAAGTATTCATTATATCATTATGGATATATTATATATTATTATTATTAATATTATATTATTATTATTATTATTATTATATTATTATTATTATTATTATTATATCCGGAACGGAACTCAATAGCGTCACTTCATCATCTCTTCCTCTAATCGATCATTAAAGAATAATCCTGAATTTCTGTGTCCGTTCTGCTCTGCTCAGCTCACAGGATGAACCCCAGTTTGCATGTCCTCTTCACGTCTGTGCCCATGGTAAGTTTTAGGCTAAGTCCACTGGCTTCGACAAGTTGATAGGAAGTCTAGGTATGTTGGGTTAAGTCACTTGGCATCGCGATGGTTAACAGGAAGTCTTGGTAAGTTAGGTAAGTCACTGGCAGCGACAAGTTGATAGGAAAGTCTTGGTAAGTTTTGGGTTAAGGTCACTGCATCTGCAAGTTAATAGGAAGTCTTGTGTAAGTTTGGGTTAAGGTCACTGGTGATTGACCAAGTTGATAGGAAGTCTTGGTAGTTTGGGTTAAGGTCACTGGTATTGTACAAGTTGATAGAAGTCATGGTAAGTTTGGGTTAAGGTCACTGGTATTGACAAGTTGATAGAAGTCTTGGTAAGTCTTGGGTTAAGGTCACTGGTATTACAAGTTGATAGAATGTCTTGGTAAGTTTGGGTTAAGTCACTGGTATTGACAGTGGATAGAAGTCCTTGTAAGTTTGGGTTAAGGTCACTGGCATCAGCAAGTTTAATAGAAGTCTGTAAGTTTTGGTTAAGGTCACTGTATGACAATGAAGGGAGTCTTGGTAAGTTTGGGTTAAGGTCACTGGTATTTGAACAAGTTGAATAGGAAGTGCAGTTGGAAGTGCATGGTGGAGCACTGGAGGGGTCACTCACTCTGCGGGGCTCTGCGACTCTGAAGGGGGTCACTCACTCCATTCTGACTGAGTGACGTCTGGTGGGGGTAATTCACTCGTGCTGTCTCGCTGTGACCTCTAAAGGGGTCCATCAACTCATGCTACTCTGGACCTCTGGAGATGTCATTCACTCATGCTACTCTGTGACCTCTGGAGGGTCGATTCACTCATGCTAGCTCTGTAATCTCTGGAGGGGGCATTCACATTGTGGCTAGCTCTGCGACCTCTAAAAGGGTCCATTCACTCATGCCTAGCTCTGTGACCTACGCAGAGGGTCATCACTCATGCTGGCTCTGTGACCTCTGAAAGGGGTCATTCACTCATGCTACTCCTGTGACCTCTGGAGGGGTCATTCACTCATGCTGGCTCTGTGACCTCTGGGAGGGGGTCATTCAACTCATGCTGACTCTGTGACCTTTGAGCGGGTCATTTCACTCATCTAGCTCTGTGACCTCCTGAGGGGGTCCACTCACTCAGCTAGCACTGCGACCTCTGAGGGGGTCATTCACTCATGCTGGCTCTCTGACCTCTGAGGGGGTCAGTCCACTCGTGCTGGCTACTATGCAACCCTCTGGAGGGGTCACTCAATCATTCTGGCCTCTGATCAGAGGGGGTCATTCACTCGTGCTGGCTCTGCGACCTCTGGGGGGTCACTCATCATGCTGTCATCTGACTCTGAGGGGGGGGGGGGGGGGGGGGTGTGGGGGGGGGGGGGGGGGGGGGGGGGGGGGGGGGGGGGGGGGGGGGGGGGGGGGGGGGGGGGGGGGGTTCAACTCACTCATGCTGGCTGTGCGACCTCTGGAGGGGGTCACTCACCCGTGTTGCTCTACGACCTCTGGAAGGGGTCACTCACATCATGTTGGCCTCTGCGACCTCTGGAGGGGGTCCCTCACCATGTTATGGCTCTGTGACCTCTGGAGGGTCACTCACCATGGTGGCCTGCGACCTCTGGAGGGGGTCACTCTCCCGTATTGGGCTCTGTACCTCTGGGAGGGGGTGGACTCCACCCGTGTTGTCTCTGGTCCTACTGGAGGGGGTCAATCACTCATGCTACTGGCTCTGTGACACTGTGGAGGAGTCACTCATCCCGTGTTGCCTCCTGTGACCTCTGGAGGGGTCCAATCACTCATGCTAGCTGGCTCTGTGACCTGTGGAGGGATCACTCACCCGTGTTGTCTCGTTACCTCTGAAGGGGTCCATTCCCTCGTGCTGGCTGTGTGACCTCTGGAGGGGGTCACACACCTCGTGCTGGGCTGTGTGACCTCTGGAGGGGGTCCACACACTCGTGCTGGCTGTGTGACCTCTGGAAGTCAGTCACATCATGCTGGCTGTGTGACCTCTGAAGGGATCACGCACTCGTGCTGGCTGTGTGTCCTCTGAAGGGGTCCACTCACTCGTGTTGGCTGGTGTGACCTCTGGAGGGGGTCACTCACTCGTGCTGGCTCAGTTGACCTCGAGGGGGTCACTACACACTCTGCTGGCTGTGTGACCTCTGGAAGGGTCAGTCACTCATGGCTGGCCCTGCGACCTCTGGAAGGGGGTCCATTCACATATCGTGTTGGTTCTGGGACCTCGGAGGGGGTCATCGCCGTGTGTTGGCTCTGCGACCTTTTTGGAGGGAGTCATTCACTCCATGCTAGCTCTGCGACCTCTGGAAGGGGTCAGGTCACTCATCTAGCTCTGTGACCTCTGAAGGGGTCATTCACTACATGCTAGCTCTGCGACCTCTGGAGGGGGTCAGGCACTACTCATGCCGGCTCTGTGACCGCGGAGAGGGTCATTCACTCATTTTGCTGGCTGTATGACCTTCTGGAGGGGGTCATTTCACTCATGCTGCTCTGTGACCTCAGGAGGGGTCCACTCACTCATCTGGCTCTGTGACCTTTTGAGGGGGTCCACTCACTCATGCTGGCTCTGTGACCTCTGGAGGGGGTCATCACTCATGCTGACACTGTGCCCTCTGAAAGGGGTCACTCACTCATGCTGGCTCGGACCACTGAGGGGTCACTCACTCATGCTGGCTCTGTGACCTCTGAAGAGGGTAACTCACTCGTTCTGGCTCTGCGCCTCTGGAGGGGGGTCACTCACTCAATGCTGCTCTGTGACCTCTGAAGGGGGTCACTCACTGTCGTCTGGCCGCTGCGACCTCGTGGAGGGGGACATCACTCATGCTGGCTCTGTGACATCTGAGAGGTCATCACCAAGCTGGCTGTATGACCCCTGGAGGGGTGCCATTCACTCATGCTGGCTCTGTGACCTCTGAGGGGTCACTCCACTCATGCTGGCTCTGTGACCTCTGCAGGGGTCATTCACTCGTGCTGCTCAGGGACCTCTGAGGGGGTCCACTCACTCATGTTGACTGTGTGATAAAACAAAAAATGATTGTCATCAGTGAGAGGCTAGGGGTATCGTGGGTATCCTTGATCAGAAGCAACACAAAACACGAACTGCCATTCGACAGCGTGCAGTGTCTCCCTGTGGGTTTGCTTCAATGAATCGGCTTACATTAACCCATTAACCCCCGGTGGTTAAGTCGGAGAGTCAGGGAGGTGACTTTGATATGGAAATTGAAATGGAGAGAGAGAGAGAAGAGAGAGAGAGAAGAGAGAGAGAGAGAGCGTAGAGAGAGAGACAAGAGACAGAGAGACAAGAAGACAAGAGAGACCAGAGAGCAGAGGGGGGGTGATTCTGTTACATGGGAGAGGAAGAAAGATGTAAGTCTGGGGGAAACACAGGAGAGAGAGAGAGAAGAAGAGAAGAGAGAGAGAGAGAGAGAGAGAGAGAGAGAGAGAAGAGATGTCCCATGTGGACGTAAGCCTCACATCAAGGCATGTTACGCTTCCATCACATGTATTATGAATATGAATCCATTTCCCCGTGCCACAATTAAAGAAGAATATTCATATGGCATGACTAGTGGTAGCGGGGGGCGTCCCCAAAATAATTGGTGAGTATGACTCATTCAAGAAACGAATGTGGTCATTGTGAAAGTGAAACCACTGAGTGATATTTAACAAGGGCTGGTAAGGTAAGGTGCTGGGCATGTGTTTTTTGGAACACTGAGTATGCACTCACTAGGAGAAGGGGGAAAGAGTCGTTTAACCCAGGCAGATGCCTAGAGACTCGAACCTGTCAGGACGGTGTCCTCGTTGCTGACCAAGTTATTAACCAGTGAGCGATAAAAAGAAAAAAAAAAATAGTTGGGGAATGCTACAGGGGAAAACTTAAAGAAGAGAGAAAGAATTCATATGTTGAATTGAGAACAGTTACTTTACACGAACCTATTCGTGTTTCAAGCCCTTCAACACCCTTCACCCTTATTACCCTTCACCCTTCCGTCTTTTCACTACCCGTAGTGTTGAAGATGGCCATGGTGTGGGAACACTCCGGTAGTTCAGCCCCACCAGTACCAACTCGGGGAGAGGAGTTGAAGCTCGTCATTTCGCAAGAGACAGAAGAAGTCCGCGGAAGAGAATCGAGACTCGTATCTCCAGGGACGAGAGTTTGGGCGAGGGGGCAGTATATTATTGTCTCAAGAGAAGACAGGGAAGTGGAAGAAAGCAGGGAAGCTTTTTACTTGAGGCAGGCAGGTCCTCAGTGATTACGGGAGTTACTGTAATTCTTCCTGGTCGGAATTTTGGTTAACGAATGTGAAGGCCATAGCTTTATAGAAGCGAACTAGACTATTTTATCTCTCCGTGTAAAGAGAGATACAAGTTGTTAAGATTAATTTTATCTCTCAGTGTACAGAGAGATACAATGTGGAAGACTATTTCTCTCAATGTAAAGAGGAGATACATGTGTGAATAGATTTGTCCATCTCTCTCTATGAGAGAGAGACATGTGTGCGGATTTATTTGTCTCTCAGTGCGGAGAGAGATACAGTGTAAATTCTGTTTACAATTGTTGTTGTGATTATACAGTGTTTTTTCCCTGAAGGAGAGGGGAGAAGAAAAACATTCGGTAGTGCTCCTTTGGGTGATTGGAAAGATTGCTGTGGGCGTATGGAGTAAATCTGTCATGAATGAGTATGCAAAGTGACAGTGTGACAGTGTGACCCCGACTCCAGCTTCACCGGCGTAGCTGCCGTTTGTTTCCCCGGGAAAGAAAAAGAAAAAAAAAGAAAGATTTGTTTTTTTCTGGTGTATTTTCTATTTGTGCCATGTGGTTTAAAAAAAAAAGATTTATATTTGTACCTCAAGGTTTGAGGAAGAAAAAAAAAAGGTTTATATTTGTACCCTCAAGGTTGAGGAAGAAAAGAAAAGGAAAGGTTCTATTTGTACCTCGGAATTTCTATTTTGTGCCCTCAAGGTTTAGGGAAAGAAAAAAAAAAGAAGAAAGTTTAATTATTTATTGTGTATAATATTTGCATTTGTTTGTTGTTTTTTTTTCTATTTCTATATGTGTTAGGTGGTTACATTTCTTTGGTTGCTCTAACTCCGTTAAGGGATTTTTTTTTTGGTATGATTTTCATTTTTTCGACCCTTCCCCTCCTCATGACCGATTAGCCTCAACCTTCCTCTTTGCTCGAACCTGGCAGCAAGGGGGCAGCCGTTGAGGAACGGTGTCCCATCCCCTAGAGGATTAGTATTTTTGTCCCCTTTCCCAGACTGATAGCCTAACCTCTCCTGCGGTTAGCAGGGACATGGCGTTGGGAGTCAATAGTCTTTCCTTTCTGATAAATATCTATTTCTTTTCGCGTTCCCCTATTGCTTCAGTTGATTTCTCCCCTTGCCCCCTCAGAGTGTGGGATCTCCTTCTCCTCCGTCACGCTAGTAGTGTAGGTGGTGGAGTGAATTACCGCTCTGTCCAAATAATACATCTTTAACTTGATTCTTTTTTTTTTCCTGGGTGTGGTGCGAGATTTTCTTTGAGTTTGGTGAATGTGCATTTATTGATTGATTGTTTAGTATTTTGTATATTACTGTAAGTGTGTGTAGAGTGTGCAGTGGATTTGTTTTGCCCGTCTCCAGTTCACGGAGACAGTGACCACTAGGGTGCTGTCCTGTGGGCTTCTTTGCTTTCTTGATTTCTGCTCACATATTTCGGTCCTGTGTATCCTTTCATTTCCTTTTCACACCCTTTTTCAAAACCTCTTAAACCTCTTCCTCAATAAGCGCCCTATCTAGTATTCTTTCTTTTCTACATTTTCAATCTTTTAGTAGGATTTCCGCTAGTGTTGATGTTTCTTCCCCCCTCTTATTAATTGTTGTATTCCATTTGTTTTTGTAAATTTATATTCCATTTTTGTATAAGGCGTACATTTGTTTTTAAATTCGTTTGAAATTAAGTAAGAAAGAAAGAACTGACAACAAGAACATTTGAAACGTAAACTTTATAAAGAATTTAATTTTCAAAAACTTATTGTGTTTTATGTTTTTTTTCTTTTCTTAGGAAAACAGTTTTGTATTAAACGTCATTTTGTTGGTAAATTCCATTTGATAACAGTTGCAAATTATTTTGGAAAATACATTCCTTGGATTTCATATCTACCCTGTTTTTAGTAAGCAGCGGTTTTTTGTTTACAACCGGAAATTGAATTCTGTATTTGTATATACTATAATTACGGTTTTGTGAAACATAATATCATCATATATCCGCCTTATTTTTATCCATACTTAGATTATTTGGTGTTTATATCTGACGGTTCATATGGATGATTTTGATAAAAATGTAAACAACTGAACGCTTGTGTTGGATGGAAAAACTGAACTAAAAATTATCTTTTTTTTATTGGTGCAACAATGCACAGTAGGCAGATCAGCTAAGAGAAGAGAGAAAATCAAAGGAAACTAGAAATGAAGAAAGGAGATTACAGAGGGAAGCTGAAGAAAATAGACTAAACCTACAGAGGGAAAGCTGAAGAAAATAACTACAGAGGGAAGCTGAAGCTGAAGAAAATAACTACAAAGGGAAGGCTAAGGAAAATAGACTAGCAGAGGGAATTATAAGTGAGACAGTTAGAAATAGAGACTGGATCTGAAAGTAAAGAATACAAGGCATCAAGAGAAACACTCCACCAGTTCACCAGCGTTCTTTCCGCAGCCGCCCTCACAAAAGCGGCATATATTCCAAAAGTTTGCCGCCTGCGAGGAAAAAACGGATGAAATCGATAGTTTTTCTTTTTCGATTTGAAAGTCACGCAACGTCTTGTGGGTTGGCCAAAGAAAAGTGGCCATTGTATATTATTGCGTCGTTTTTAAGGGTAGACGCTTTGACATTTACCACCACTTGCAGCGAAACAAATATTTTAACTTGGGATCTAGTTGAAAGAAGAACTCCTCAAGAAATTTCAATGTTCTGCTGAATCGTTTTCACGAACGTTTTTCAGTTCTGTTGCGCCCTGAAAAGGAAATCTTCGTCTTTCTGATCCGTAGCGTCATTGTTTGATCGATGGGTCGATTTATCTAAAACGAACAAGACTTTTCAGTCACTGCGAGATCTCCTTCGTAAGAACAACTTTGTCCAGAGCGTGAGCAAAGATCTGGCCTCGTCCTTAAAGAAAGGCAATTTGAAAACGTTGAGGAAATGTGTCAATGGCTGATCATATTGTATCGCTCACTACCAGAATAAGGGCTGGCAGAGGGAGAAATTTTCCATCTTTGAGTCTCTGCGTCCATGTACTATCCCATCAGGACAGGAAGTTACAGAAAGGAATCGTGGTCCATATTTCAGTCCTCAAGGATATACCTATCCTAAATACATGGCGGTCCAGCGGTTCGAGTGACTTTCCGTCAATACCAGTACGCACCGCCGGAACAGACCCTTTACTTCTCACAACGTTCCGATCGTGGACAACGACCACCACTAACGCTTTGGAGCCAGTTCCGTGGCCAAACAAAGTTCACAAAAACAGTCAGCTGCCGATCAAAAATGCGCTGTTTTCTTTTTTTGTGATGGAAAGTTCCATCTGAACAGAATTGCCCTTTCAGGCGGGTGATTCAAAACCCGCATAGTCCTCCCACTGATTGTGAAAGGCCTTGTTTTTGACAACCATCAATCTGTTGATGGACTGGTGTTAAAAACGGAGCCATCAATGATTGCACTCGGTTTTTTGCGAGACACTGGTGCAACCACTGCTGGTTACGGAAATCTTTCGTGCTTCCAGACCAGTCACTCACACAGTCCAAAAGTGTAGGTCGTTTTGGAGGCAAGATGAAACCGTCCGCTGGCGAAAATTTCAGTCGACACAACCCACGTACTATCTCCGGCTTTCTTACCGCCTGTGTTCATTATAACCCAGTCTGCGATTTGATATTGGGCAATTTGCCAGGTGTACGCTACAGTACATGTGGTGCGGAGATCGTTTGCTTCCTTGTCATTGGAGTACTAACCAAATGTCCATAGAGCAGGAAGGCTACAAAGACCGCTTAAATGTCTCAAAACTGATGAACTCCAGATTACCCCAGATGATTTTAAAAGAATGCAGAAAAGACGAGACGCTGACGACATACTTTCTGCTGCAAAACAGACTGTCACTGAGTACAAACGACAAAACCAACGTACATACTGGACTCTAACATTCTCTACAGGGGTGTACCTGGACAGACAACAGACAGTTGTGGTTCCAAAACCACTAGAGAAACATGCTGCACACGGCCTCAGATGCATGGTTCGCTATGGTCACTGTGGGATCAAAAAACGTTAAAGAAGGTCTTGATTCTTTTTATTGGCCGGTGGTCACAAAGGAAGTTCGAAATACTGCCGCACATGGTGGACATCTGCCAAAAGACATCTCAGAAAGGTCGCGTCCAATGGCACCTTTGCACAAAATGCCTCTCAGGGCCGGCCATTTCGAAGTAGCTATTGATCTTGTTGGACCACGACCACTGCTCTTTCGGATATCTTAAATCTTGCTTTGGTGATACAGCAACAGGTATCCAAAGCGATTCCACTTAAGAAAATGGATACAGTATCTGTCGCTGTAGCCTTACTGCAATTTTTCCATGAGTGTCTTCCAGACGAAATTCTCTCTGGATGTGGACGCAATTCATTTCTGATCTCATGAAAAGAGAAATTTACAGACTGTTGTCAATCTCTTCCATTTCAACCACGCCATATCATCCCCAATCGAATGGCATGGTTGAAACGTTTCAATGGAACGTTAAAGTCCATGTTGAGAAGGTTCTAGGCAAGAGCCCCAGGAATGGGATCGTTCGTACCGGCTTTTGCTTTTGCATACAGGAAAATGCCGAACGAAACGCGGGATTCTCACCATTTATGAGCTCTTTTCGGACACTCACCAAGGGGTCCCTTTGGATCTATTGATGACACCATGGACGGATAAGACGGACATACACTGTCAGTAAAACTGTACCAATACGTTTATGAACTCTGCATAATCGTTTGAAGATGCATTGAGACTTGCTCAACAGTCAGCTGATAGGAAAACTGAGTGTAACAAGGTCTTTGCAGACAGAAAAGCAAAGGCACGTTCCTTCAGTGTAGGGGATAAATCCTGTATTACTCCACTGATGAACATAAAACAAGCTTCGTGTTAGTGAAGGGTCCTTTTTCAGGTGGTCGAAAATTTCTTTCCTGAATAAATTAAAAATCAAAATGGCAAACACTGAGAAGGTATTTCATGTGAACATGTTTGAAGAATATGTTGAACGTACAAATGTGCCATCAATCAGTCGGTTGAGTGGATATATCCTGTGTCAGAAACTGATGTCAACATGACAGACATTATCAGTGGATGAATTTGAAACCCAAAGAACGTACAGGGACAGATCAAAGGTTATGAAAACAGCAAATGTAGGAGTGTTAACAACTACCAGTGCAGATGATGTTGTACCCCTTCCTATTCTGGTCGATCAAAGGAGAAACCATGAGCTTGGTTTTTCTGTCAATGATTTGTCTACAAGTCAAACAAACAGCTCAAAGACATTTTGAAAGACCTTTCAGGATGTGTTTGAACGGATATACCCCAGGTACAGTAACTGGTATTGAACCCCATAGTAAATTCAGTTTACTTCGGAAATACCAGTGCGAACCAGACCATCTAACCCCTCTGCCGTTTGCAAAAAAAAAAAAAAGAAGGTTGTTGAGAGAGAGTGCTTGGCTATGTATGGGCATGTGAGAAGTTCGCCAGGTTCTTGACTGAAGAAAGTTTCAAGTTCCCGAGTGTGGTTTGGGACTGACATAAGGCCACTGACGTTCGTGAAATCGTCAAAGACTAAGAACGAAGCAGGTTTTAAGATGGTCTTTGGCATTGCAGGAATATCCAGTTTACTGTTGAAAACCAGTTGCCTGAACACAAAATGTCATGGCAGATTTGTGTCACGTGCGTGAATATTCAATGGACAAATGTATACTGTCCTTCAAGGATGGCACTATTCCTGTCTTTGGTCTTTCTAATGATTACGTGTGAACACTTTGAACGGTGCATTGTATGCTACTGACGATTTAAATCAGTGGTATTTATGCATAATTTTGCTTGTTGAAGTGACTATATGTTTTACAGCAAACAACTACTTGATGTTGATGTTATACATTTTTATTCTTTGGTAAACATGAAAAATCAAGTACTAGTTATTCTAATTTGCTTGTGAAGAGGAATCTAGATGTATGTGTGGATGAGCAAATAACTCTTTAAAATTATATATACATGTTTTGATTGTGCAATGAGACAAACAATTGTTGTCATTTGTCACTGACAACAATGGAAACAGGTAGACTGACTTTTTCGATGGACTATAACCACTACATTGGGAAAAAGAAACTATGTTTAAACTATGTTTGTTTTACATGCTATGAGAAACATTTACACTTGGAAATATTCCTCTTTTCATGAGGGTTTTTTTGAAACATTATGAATGTGTGACAAAGATCAAGGGAAAATGTGCTTCACATCTTAATGATGAACACAATTGGTGCTTTGAATAGTTGATATCCCTAATTGTTTTATCCATGTATTTTGTGAATGTATCTTGTGGAATATGGTATCAAAATGATTGTTTTTTTTTTAAAAAGATTTGAAAGTTTTGAAATAAGCTATATATGGTGGATCCATGTGATTGAATTCTATACGTTTGAATTATTAATTTGGTGAATCATGTGCGATGGATTACACATTTTGAGATTCATGGCTGAAGAGTGTTTAAGTGAAATGTATATCCTTTAAAAAATTTTCTGGAGAAAATTTTTTCATCCCAGGATGGGGGTGTTCCATGTGACGTACCCACACAAGGCAGTGACGCTCCATCACATGTAGTTATGATATGAACAATTTCCCCGTGCCATCAATTAAAGAAAATATTCATATGGCTTGACTAGTGTAATGCGGGGCGTTCCCAAAATAATTGTATATGACTCATTCAAGAAACGAATGTGTCATGGTGAAAGTTACCACTGAGTGATAGTTTTAACAAGGGCTGGTAAGGTAAGGTCTGTCAGTGGTTTTGAACCACTGAGTATGCACTCACTAGGAGAAGGGGGAAAGAGTCAGTTTTAACCCAGCAGATGGCCGAGGAACTCGAAACCTGTCAGGACGGGGGTCCTCGTTGCTGACCAGTTTATTAACAGGTGGCGATAGATAGTTGGGAAAGCTATAGCAGGGGGAAAACTTAAAGAATAGAGAAAGAATTCATATTGAATGAGAAGCAGGTTACTTACAACGAACCTATCGTGTTTCAGCAGCCCTTCACCCTTCACCCTTTACCTTCACCCTTCGTCTTTCCAACCCCGTGAGGTGGTTGAAGATTGGCCATGTTGTGGGGAACACACCGGTAGTTCAGCCCCAGCCAGTACCAACTCCAAGGAGAGGAGTGAAGCTCGTCATTTCGCAAGAGACAGAGGGAGTCGCGAAGAGAGTCGAGACTCGTATCTCCAGGACGGGAGAGTTCGAGGGCAGTATATTGTCTCCAGGAAGAGACAGGAATTGAGAAGCAGGGAAGCTTTTTTACTTGAGGCAGCAGTCCTCAGTGATTACGGAGTTAAGTAATTCTCCTGGTCCGGAATTTTGGATAACGAATGGTGAAGGCCATAGCTATATACCAGCGAACTAGATTATTTTATCTCTCCGTGGTAAAGAGAGATACAAGTTGAAACGTATTTTATCCTCAGTGTAAAGAGAGATACACGTGTGAAGACTACTTTTTTCTCTCATGTAAAGAGAATACATTGTTAAGATTGATGTGTCTCTCGGTATGAGGAGATACATTGTGCGAGTTATTTGTCTCTCAGTGCGGAGAGAGATACAAGGTTGAATAAAATCTGTTTTACAAGTTGTTGTTGTGATTATAAAGTGTTTTCCCTGAAGGAGAGGGGAGAAGAACAACATTAGGAGTGCTCCTTTGGTGATGGGAAAGATTGCGTGTGCGTATGGAGTAAATGCTGTCATGAATGCGGGTATGCAAGAGTGAACAGTGTGACAGAGAGAGAGAGAGAGAGAGAGAGAGAGAGAGAGAAGAGAGAGATAGAGAGAGAGAGAGAGAGGAGGGT
>CM031609.1:89363363-89365863 GCA_018398815.1 Conus ventricosus
AATTACCAGGGCGATAAGAACAAGGCTTGCAATAAAGTCATCGTAAAGGAAACACAAGTCACATTACCAGGGCGATGATGGGTCCTCGAGGAAAGAAAACCAACAGGCGCCGTGGCAAGTTCTACAGTTCCTGCAGCAGATCGGATGACAAGTACACACGTCACGTCGTCATCAGCCACAGCCAGTAGGTATACCTTGAGTTTCTGTAGCGGATGAGGTGATGGACAAAATGCCACAGGCAGTAGAAGCTTCCACCAGTCAAACAGAATCCACCAAATCATGCATAATTCAGCACCTAATCCTTTGTTGAGTTGTCACTCAACGCTGTTCAGAACATCTGTCTCGTAACTGTTCTCAACAACAGCGTGGATCTATAGATCCTTTTTTCTGAACTGGCTACACAGCGGGTAATTCACACCAGCCGCCAGCTAAATTCCCGTCCTGGAACGCAAAGATTCTGATGTCCAATTAGAAAACGTAGATGTCTTCGTATACCAGTTTCCTAGATATAACAGCGCATGCTCTGACCAATTCAAACGAAACGTAATTACATGAAAATCCTGACGTCAATAAAAGACAAACTTGCATTGCAGACCTAACGTACTGCGAATAAAAAATCGAAAGTATTGACCATTTTTGTTCTAAGGAATGAGAAAAAAATACCATCTTTACGATCACAATGTCGATCTGCCGCAGTGTAGCGTTTTTCGATCAGAAATCGTAGAACAAACAACACACTGGAGAAGAACTACAGGCTGTGAAAGAGAGATGAGAAGAACTACAGGCTGTGAAAGAGAGATGAGAAGAACTACAGGCTGTAAAAGAGAGATCTAATTTGAGACGCTAGGGACGCGGGAAAGAAGAAACCAAAGACGCATTATCCGTGCACAGCGGGAGCTGGTCATCTAATTACAAACACAAATCACATTCTGCCTTATTCTTTGACTTTTGACCTGGTCTGCCTACAGGGTACCTACCTAACGAGAGAGAGAGAGAGAGAGGAGAGAGAGAGGGAGAGAGAGAGAGGAGAGAGAGAGGAGACAGAGAGAGAGAGAGAGAGATACAGACAGGCAGGCAAGCAGACATAAAGACAGACAGATAGACAGGCAGACAGACAGAGATGTATGGGAGAGAATGCGTGAGGGTGGGGAAGGTGTCAGGAAAAGAGCTTGTTAGTGACAAGTGGGCTGGAGACAGAAAGGAGAGGACGTCATATGCAGTTAGATATGTGAAAACAAGGAACACACACACACACACACACACACACACACACACACACACACACACACACACACACACACACACACACACGCACGCACGCACGCACGCACGCACGCACGCACGCACGCACGCACGCACGCACCACACACACACACACACACACACACACACACACACACACACACACACACACACATCTGAAGCTTGACACAGATCACACGAGCGTAGCCAAAAATGATTCACCTAATATCCTTAGAACTTCTGTCTGCTCCCTTATTGAAAACAAGTATTCCGAACACTTAAAGATTTATACTGACGGGTAGGGTCTGTACTTGGGAACAGGGAAGTAGGAACTGCTTTCGCTATGCCAGCTTTAACAGTAGAGAAACGATTTCACATATGTGAAACGTTTCTATTTTTACTGCTGAATTAGTCGCAATATTGAAGACTCCGCATTACATTTTTGATTTTTTTGAAAAATATATTTCTGATTTTATTATGTATTGATTCTAAATCGGTCTTACTGGCACTTAAATCTCTACACCAGAAAATGCGATCAGAATTGATAATTGATATTAAACACACTGTTCATCTTTTATCATTGAAAAGCACCGATATAACGTTCTGTTGGGTGCCCTCCCATTGTGGAATTGTTTCAAATGAATGGGCTGATCGAGCTGCAAGAAAAGGAGCAAACAATTATGATGGTTCAGTTCCAGTTAAGATGCGGTTCGAGTGACAAGAACGTTATAGAAGTTTAGTAAATATGTCATACGAAACGTTTGACGACAAACTTAAAAATCTGAAGTGTCACTACATTCAGCACTGCATAAATGCTAAGAACAAAAACAGAATGAATTAGTAAAGCAATCTCTTACATTTTTCTTGTCCGGATATTATTACAGGTCAGTGTCCATTCTGATCCACACAGGTTCCGTTTAAATACTATCCGCACAAAACACAGCAAAAATGTCCAGTGGATGTGTGGAAGAGAAATGACGATTAATCATTTACTCGTCAATTGCTCCAAAGTCAAAGAACTAGTATCTCAAAGAGCGGGACGACAGTTTTATCCGAGTCTTCCATCTCTCTTCAAAACATTTTGAACAGTTATTCACTTCTTCGTTTTTTTTTGTTTTTTTTTTTCGGGGTGTTTGATTTCTTGTCCAGTTGGTATCTTCCTGTGACCGATTCGGTTTCCATCATCCAAAACCCCCATTATTTTTGTGATAGTACTTTCGCCTTTAACCACACACACACACACACACACACACACACA
>CM031609.1:89375863-89385863 GCA_018398815.1 Conus ventricosus
TAACAAAAATTTATGTTCTTCCTGAAATTACTCTGGCGTGTGTGTGTTAACTTACAGCAGCACCTATTTTCGTTCCAGTGCTTTGAAAATGAACATAACTACAGAGCGAGTTACAATTCTCTTTTCATGTTGCAGTAAAAGAAGCTGTCATACTTGATGAACATTTCTAGTATGAGGCAAAATGTATTTATGTCTTAAATCTTTATAGAATGGACAGACAATAAAAAATGTGTTTCGTCCTCGAGTTGGTGACAGAATGGACAGTTTTTTTTAGTTTAGTGTATATCTCTCATGGACATTCAAATGACTTATACCAAGTCCAAATCTCACAAACACTTTGCAAAATCTAGAAACTGTAATGTCAGTTAAATATTTATCAGGCTGCTATAAGGATTTGAAGAACGATGTGTTGGATATCTGTCAGTATTAAGTATTTTACTATCCCAATTTTATCTATAACAGTCAATCATGCGTTGTTATAGTTCACGTAAAAACAGTTTCTTGTAATTCACTCCACCATTGAACCAAACATACGAAAAGCCATAAGTATCTAAATAATGTCTCATCGAAGATACCCAAGCTGTTTGTACACTCCGATTTCTTGCACAATTAAACAATTTTAGTGTTTTTTTTTCCATTTCATATGCTTATTTTGCTATTCTAGCGAGTGACAGCGTTTGCAATTTGAACCAGTAGCGCATTGAATTTATTGCACTATCTACATACGAACAGGACCTTCCTAGCTCACCGTATACCATTGTAATTGGGGTGTTTGGGCGTACATTTAGATGCAAACAAGGGAGGTAATTCAATTGCATGTAGATGAGACTGTCTCCAGACTTCTAATGCATTTAAAAGCATAGGTTTCACTTGAGAGAGAGAGAGAGAGAGAGAGAGAGAGAGAGAGAGAGAGAGAGAGAGAGAGAAGAGAGAAGAGAGAGAGAGAAGAATCAGAAAATCAGAGAGAGAGACAGAACATAGAGTTCGACAGAGAGAGAGAGAGAGAGAGAGAGAGAGAGAGAGAGAGAGAGAGAGAGAGAGAGGAGAGAGAGAGAGAGAGGAGAGACAGACAGACAGACAGACAGACAGACAGACAGACAGACAGACAGACAGAGACAGAGACAGATACACAGAGAGACAGAGAGAGACTGAGACAGAAGAAGAAGAAGAAGAAGAAAAGAAGAAAGAAGAAGAAGAAGAAGAAGAAGAAGAAGAAAGGAGACGGAGAATGGACACACACACACACACCACACACACACACACCACACACACACACACACACACACACACACACACACACACACCACACACACACACACACACACTAACACCATGCGCAATTTGTATGCTGCTGTGATAGCCGAAGGTGGTGGGCGTTGAGAAACAGAGCCATCAGTATTCACGCCTTAGGAAGCAGAGCTCCTTCTTTGTGCTTCGTTCTCTGGCACCCTGGCAGCATACACAGTATTCCAGAGAGGTCTGTGATCTTCTGGGGGCCTGGCTGCATACCCAGTATCCACAGAGTTCAGTGATCTTCTGGGTACCTGACTGGCTCCTTTTGAAGAGCAACCAGAGCAAAAATGTTGTGAGTTTCGATCCACGCTGGTACCCAACATAAAAGAAAACATGTTCGCTATTCATCTCAATTTGTTGTTGCTCCGATTCTTCAGTTTAGTGTAGGTTATGTCCCCTTCCTCTACTCTTATGGACGGTTATCCCCGTCTTGCATATTACTGTGGATGAGTGTGTGTGTGTTAAGACAGAGTGTAGTAACT
This sequence comes from Conus ventricosus, assembly GCA_018398815.1. Classification (NCBI taxonomy): domain Eukaryota; kingdom Metazoa; phylum Mollusca; class Gastropoda; order Neogastropoda; family Conidae; genus Conus; species Conus ventricosus. The sequence goes on from CM031609.1 coordinate 89,377,639, forward strand.
AACAATGGTCTCCAGGACTGACAAACAGGTCTAGTTTAGTGGCAGGGGGGGGGGGGGGGGGGGGAATGGGTGGGTATTTCGTAACGGAAAGGGGGGGGGGGAGGCGGTCGAGTAGAAAATAGGCGGTGGGAGGGTAGGGGGAAAGTGGAGAGATGAATAATGGATGAATGAATATCCACTCCCTTCTCCCGCAAGACGTTTTGTAAATGCAAAAGGAGAGACTGCAGCGTATGCCATATCACATTGTATTGTTTAATAAATCATTGATTTGTTGTTGTTTTTTTCATACTGAATTGCATTGTTCTGTATTGTATTATATTGAAAATAGAGAAAGAAAGAGAGACAGGAGAGAGAGAAAGAAAAGAAAAGAAAGAGAGAGAGAGAGAGAGAGAGAGAGAGAGAGAGAGAGGAGAGAGAGAGAGAGAGAGAGAGGAGAGGGAGGGAGAGAAGAGAAGGAGAGAAGAGGGAGGACATACTCCCAAACAGGACAGACAGGAATAAGGACAGCGACAGAAGAAGACAGACAGAAGACGAGCCAGAAACAGATGCAGAGTAATCGTTTCTTGAGCTTGCATTAGTTTTGTTTTAGGGAAAGAAAAGGGTTTAAAAAGCAGGAAAATTTGTCGAGCTGCACTCTCTGCCCGGCAAACATTTGTGCAAACAACGTCCGTTTCCAACTGCCGAGAAATGTTTGTAAAATATAGGGATCTCCCCGGGATTTTTTTTAGGCCCGGAAAAGCCCTCTCTCTCTCTCTCTCTCCTCTCTCCTTTTCTCCTTTCTTTTCTCTCCTTCTCTCCTCTCTCTCTCTCTCTCTTCTTTCTCTCTCTCCTCTCTTTTCCCCCTCTTCTCTCTCTCTCTCTCTCGCATGAGACGAGATTTAAACCCAAAGGAGAAGTTGCAAGGTTTGCGTTTTGACAAGTTGTCACAGAAAACGCTGTTATGAATTTGACCCCCCACCCAACGTGTGACAAAAAACCCAGACAGGGGGGGCAGGGGGGGTAAAGGAAGGTCTGCCAAAGGTAGGTCGACCGGGTAAAACAGACAGCAAAACCCCGGGGGACAAATCGGGGGGATCGGGGCTGCTGCAGTTAAAGGTACCTCCACTGCCGGAGGGGGTGAAGGGAATCTTCACCCCTCAGTGCCCAGCGCCCCGGACACCGGGGGCGGCCCTTTGGGACCCCCCCTGGGGGGGTGCCGGGAAAGCACCGAAGTCAGCGGCAGGGGAAGGGGGGAGCAGCAGCAGCAACGAGGGGCGACAGGTCGGAAGTCTCCCCCGGGGAAGGGGCCCCCCCCGTGCGACGCACCACTGTACACCCCCCCAACTCCAAGTAAAACCTGCGGACAAGAGCGGCACCGAAAGGGAAAACAGCAGAGCCAGGAGCGAACGGGCGAGGAACGACAGCAGAAAGGCAGGAACCCCACCCTAGCATGGTGCCGGGAGCGATGGCCCCCCAACTCCCCGGGGAATTTGGAAGAGAAAAAGGTAGGACCCCGCCTGCCAGACAAGGATCGTCCATGTTCCCCCTGTCCCCCGTGGTCCTACTCCTGCAGTCGACATGGCTCACAGGGGTTTTGCCCCCAACAGGCATTGATCGACTGAGGGCCCAACCAGATGACCAGACTAACGACCAGAAGAGGGCCCCGACTTTTATAACACCAACTGTGAAGCCCCAAGGGGATAAACAGTGGGGAGCCCGGGGCCCCCCAGCACACCCAGTGTATCGTTTTTCATACAACATTGGTGGTTTGCAAGCAAACTGTGCGTACGATGGGTAATTTACATTTCAATTTGTATTTTTTACTTAAAAGAGACATTTTTTGTTTTGTGAACTTCGATATCTCAAATTTTCTTGGTTTTAAGAAATTATTGTGTCCTGCGTGAAATTGTCGCAGAAGGTAGAAGGTAGGTGGCATTTTTGTATTGATAAGAAACTCTCTAAAAAAAAAACTGTGCGTGAAATAAGAATGGACTCGGAAAAACATTATTGTACTGATTTCTGTCCAAGACTTTTGGTTTTGTCCCAGGGATGTTTTGTATTAGTACGTAGTCCCCCCAAAGGGGGAAACCCCTTTTTTTGACTACCCCAGAGACTGTAATTTTTGGAGAATAGACAGGTGTTTACATGATTGCAGTTGAGTATGATGACGTGCATGTGTTGTACTGGCGATTTAACGCACGGCCTTCAAAATATCAAAAAAGTAGATCTTTCCCGGAAAGACGGGAAAGAAAACCCTTTCCATAATGAGCCCTTTGGGGGGAAAACTAAGCCAAAAATCAATGATACTAAATTAAAAATTTTGGAAGAAAATCCTTAAAATTGCATTTGCTATAGAATGTTGATCATAAAAGGGGTTATGTGACAGAAGACGGGGGGAAGGAAAACGCCTTTGTCTGAACTGGTCATAATGTTGTGGTTTTTTTCTTAACGGTGCGTTTCTTCAAATGGTTGGCAGGTAATAGTTGGTGACGAATGAATTGACCAATGTGTGGTGTATTGTCGGGTCAGATGTGTGATCAGCACAGCTCGAAGGAAGGAAAAAATCAAACGGAAAAAATTGTGTGGCAGGTTAACAAAGCAGAATTTTAAAGGATTAAAAATTTTATCCATATTTTCGGAATAGAATGAAGGTTGCAGAAAAATGATAGATGTTGATCCAGATGAGTCCCTTAGAATTCAACAGATATTAAAGGAGGCTGCTAACTGTTGAAAAAAAAATCGTGTATTTATGGTTCGACAAAAAAAATGCGTGTTAAAGAAAAAAAAAGGTAGAGGATATTTGAGACGTTCTAGTGAAAAAAACGAAAAGAGCTCATAAAAAAATTAAACCCCAAAGCGAAAAGAAAACAGGGGTCTACAGAGGTAAGGAAAGGCTACAAAAAAGCGTCGGGAACGCCCCCTACTTTCCCCAAAAAGATTCCAAAAAAATTCTGGAAAAAAATTAAGAACCACAGGAAAACCACACCCCTCATTAAAAACATCAGCAATGATGAATGGGTCTACACCCTTGGAAAAAAATTTTAATGCGAAATTTCTGAAAAAAATTGCTCTACGGGTTTGTCAAGGGAAAGATCAAAATTAAACAGCACTCTTGATGCGAAAATAAACGGGGCGGGATAAGAAAAAAAACGATTTAACAAATTTAAAAAGAGGGGGAAAACGCGGCCGGTGGTGTTTGGGAGAAATGTTTAATCGCCCAGAAACCCGAAAAAATAAATATTTGAATTTTTTTAATAAGCTTTTTGTCGTGATTTTTTTCCCCATGAATGGTAAACATTATTGTTCCCTTGCACAAGGGGAAAAAGGGGCCCCAAAAAAAACCCCATAATTACAGGGGGATATCATTTTTGGTGTTGTAAAATAAACGTTTACCAAAATTAAAAAATAGGCTGTACGTATGGGTGAGAAAAAATTCTTTGTTAAATGGTGCAAACGGTTTGTAAGGGACGCTGACAGTGGATCATATTTTACACTCCGTTGTATTTAAAAGTATTTCTCCAAGAACCAAAAAAATGTTGTTGCTTTCATCGATTTTCGAAAAAAAACGACGCCCGTAAGTGAGACATTTTACTGTCGTTCTTATAAAACAGGCCGTAAAAAGGAGAAAGCTGCGGATAATTCAAGCCCTGTTAAAAATTTCCCTTTTAAAACCTGTGTAATGAGCAAGAGGTCTTCGGAGTTCTTTTTTGTTTCCAAGGTCTGAAACAAAGGGCATAATGAGTCCCCTACTTTTTCTTAAATAAAAGAAAAATAGCAAAGAAACTGAGTTAAAGGTGGCTGGTTGTCTCTTTAGTTCTTAGACATTGATCTTTTCCCGTGCTTTTCGCTGACGATTTACATGCGCAACAACAGTGATGGGGCTACAAATAGCCCCTTTAAAATTTTTTTTAAGTTCTGCACACAGATAGGGTTAATTTAATATGGGTAAAAAACTAAGTAAAAGGTTAGGAAGGGTGGGTTTTTAGGAAAAAAAAAACGAGAAAAATGGTTTTTTTGATGCTAAACCCGTTGAAGTTGTTAATTCATTTACAAATATTTTGGATTTGGGCCTTTTCCCCCCCGTCACAGCTTCACGCAGCAATGGAAGATACTACAAGTAGAGAAAATGTACAATGAAATCCTGTTTTGTGAATAGAATTAATAGTCGGATTTTTTTCCTTGCATGCAAAACCTAGCGAAGTCAACTGAGCAGATAATTTGGATGCGTTTAAAGCCCAAAGAGAATGTTTAATCACTGCCTTTTGTGGCCGGACGATCCGTGTTTCGAAAAACGGTTTCGTTTTTCCATAAATCAATGTCCAAGTCCGTTTTAACAAAGTGGCCATGAATCATTTGCAGAATTTATTAGGGAAACTTGTCGATCCCTTTTCCCTATTGTTGCCCCCTCTTAAGTTAGTCTTTTTGTCTTTAGTCTGTTTGTCGTCTGTTTTCTTTTCCGTTATGTCCGCTGTCGTCTCTGTCTCTGTCCTGTTTTGTCTTCTTTCTGTCTTTCAGTCTATTGTCTTTCTGTCTGTCGTCAAAACTTCTCTTCTCTCTCTCTCCTCTTCCCCCTCTTCTCTTCCTCTCTCTTCTCTCTTCTCGTTGTCTGTCTGTCACGTACAGATACACACGTAACGAAAAACCGATATTTTATTTGTCCTCTCTCTCTCTCTCTCTCTCTCTCTCTCTCTCTCTCTCTCTCTCTCTCTCTCTCTCTCTCTCTCTCTCTCTCTCTCTCTTCTCTCTCTCTCTCTCTTTTCGTTTGTCTGCCTGTCCGTCTCCTCTCTCTCTCTCTCTCTCTCTCTCTCTCTCTCTCTTTTCTCTATCTTCTCTCTCTCTCTCTCTTTCTCCCTCCCTCTATCTGTCTGTCCGGCCTGTCTGTCTGTCTGTCTGTCTCTCTCTCTCTCTCTCTCTCTCTCTCTCTCTCTCTCTCTCTCTCTCTCTCTCTCTTTCTCTCTCTCTCTCTTTCTCTCTCTCTCTCTCTCTCTCTCTCTCTCTTCTCTCTCTCTCTCTCTCTTTCTTCTCTCTCGTTCGTCTGCCTGTTCGTCTCTCTCTCCCTCCCCTCTCTCTCTCTCTCTCTCTCTCTCTCTCTCTCTCTCTCTCTCTCTCTCTCTCTCTCTCTCTCTCTCTCTCTCTCTCCCTCTGTCTGTCTGTCTGTCTGTCTGTCTATCTGTCTCTGTCTCTGTCTCTCTCTCTTCTTTCTCTCTCTTCCTCTCTCTCTCTCTCTCTCTCTCTCTCTTCTCTCTCTCTCTCTCTCTCTCTCTCTCTCTCTCTCTCTTAAGGGAAATTTAAAGTGTAAGAAACCTTAATGTCATATGTGAGATCTTCTCCAATGGATGAGCAGACTTTGAAAACAAAGATAAAACATTACTGCTACTACTACTGCCAACACGGTAAGGTAAGGTAATGTTGCTTACAGCCCAGCCGACCGCAAGAGGCCATATCAGGGCTGTCACCACATTAAAATCGACTCACAAGTCATTCATTCACACAACTCTTTAAAATATATCTTCTAAAAACGCACTCGAAATTTTGTTTAAAAACAAAATTTCCACTGTAAAATCTCAGATCGGATGAAAATGTTAATCTCTTTCAAGAACTCAAAGATCACATCAGGCGGAACATCTCTGAACAAGATTTTCATGGAATGTGCTGTAAAATGTTTGTGTACTATGAATACGATTAGGACTACCACTACTACTACTACTGCTGCTACTGCTGCTGCTCCTGCTGCTGCTGCTAAATAGATAGATACATACAAAGATAGATAAATGAATAACTATGTAAATAAATAAATAGATTCATATAGAATTAAATATCAATGAATCAGTTAATCTACTGATCATTCAATCAATTTACTTCTACTACTACTACTATTATACTACTTCTATACTCCTCCTCCTCCTCCTCCTACAATTACTACTACTACTGCTACTACTACTTCTACTCATGAATAAATACATAGATACATAAATGAATAAAGAAAGAAAGAATTTGAATGAATATACACATACATACGTATCAAACAGCCAATCAATCAATCAATAAACCAAATCAATCAATCAATTGATCGATCCATTAATCCATCGTTCGATCGATTGATTGGACAATCAATTAGTCAATCAATTCATTGGTCAACTCAGTTATCAATCAAACAATCTGTCATTCGATCGGTCAATCAGTCAACTAATCATTTCTAAGCATCGAAATAAAGCTATAATATCAGGTGAATTCTGACTCATAATATTCTCGTCCACCTTTTCTTTTCTTTTTTTTTTTAATTTTTTTTTTTAACTGACTCTTTTCGTAACTGAATTAATGCAGGTCTTCAACCCACGGCAATGTTTTGCTTGTTTGTCAAATGACGTTTTCTTGTTGCCTCCTTCCACGTTTTTGCCCCTGTTTTATCTTTAGTGCGTTTTAATGGCGGGTCACTCACACCGCTCATTGTATGTCCATCATACAGAGCTAAACCCGGGTTTGCTGCACGTGCATTGCAGCCTCAGGACCAGCATGCCATGCAGAGCGATCAGTATCAATCCATCCTGAAGTCAACCCACCAGAGGAGGTGCTGCACTGCCGCCGTGTCCTTCGGTGGTGTTCTGTGTGGACCCAGTGTGTACAGCACACCTCCTATACAGCTCCCTACTGACAGCAATGCTTCACTGTGGAGCATCTGAGAGTACGTCTGGCACCACGCACCCGACAGTAGTCTCTAGTAACATTCTGGTTATTTATTTAATATGGCGATTTTTAGTTTTATTTTATTTATCTATTTTTTATACTATTTTATATTTATTTTTTATTTATTTATTTATTTTTATTGTATTTTTTTTTAATTATTTCTATTACTTTTTTCTATTTTTTTGTATTATTATTATCATCATTAAAAAAAAAAAGATTTTTTTATACCCCCCTACCCCACTGAGCACAATTATCAATCCACCATAACCACACTACCATCACTAAGATATCAAACTATTCTACAAAACAAGCAACAAACCCCATAGTTTCACACCCCCTCCACTCCCCCCCCCCCCCCCCCCGTCTCCCCCACTCCCCCCCCCCCCCCCCGCCACCCCATCGCCCCTTCACCACTTCCTCTCCCATGACTCCCTCGTTTCCGTACGGCGGCCATTTTACCGGTGTGCTCCAACATGACCAGATGAGTGGTTTCTTGTTCTCTGTTTTTGCCTGAAGAGGACCCAAGAGGTCGAAATGCATTGTGGCTTGTCCTGTACCTTGTTTCTCTATGTCCTTGGCGGTAACTAACCCCTTCTCTTTCTAGATTCTGGTATCGTCATTTTGTTTTTAGAACGCCGTCTGTCTGTCCTTCTGCCCCTCTATCTCTTTCTGAGGTCACCTCAAGAACAGAGCGCCAAAGGCAACAGATTTGGAGAGTTCTCCTCTCCATTCCACTCAATAATGATCAATGCCGATGATGATTATACTGGTAATGCAATAGGGATCGGTTCTGATCAGAGACCATAGGACATGGCTGCACTCGGGTGTATTTTCCATAATGCAGTCAGCGATCAATTAGGCCCGGAAGAAACAAACACTTGCAGTGTCGTTCAGGGAATCCGAGCAACAATTTCAGTAATGTATCCATTATTTTAATCAAATTCGCCTGTGGGGGTCTAGTTTTCCCACTTAAGTCTATTGTTCACCAACCTCAAAGCAGGAGCTGAAAGAGCTAAAAATCACGATTGTAAATTTCTCTTAAGGGAATGAACCCCTTTCTGCCCAGCTCGAATATCCGTCATCACAATGATGATTAAATGTGATGACAATCATCACCTACCAAAAAAAAGAGTGAAAGATGTAGTTAAGTGAGGTTTGTGTGTGTGTGTGTAGTAGTAGTAGTAGTAGTAATAGTAGTAGTAGTAGTAGTAGTAGTAGTAGTAGTAGTAGTAGTAGTAGTAGTAGTAGTAGTACTTCAGTTTTACGTCTTTTCACATATATGTGATATTAGACGAGAGAGAGAGAGAGAGAGAGAGAGAGAGAGAGAGAGAGAGAGAGAGAGAGAGAGAGAGAGAGAGAGAGAGAGAGAGAGATGTCTGTGACTATGTAAGTGTATCCATAATGTGGATTTCTAAGTGCATAATAATGTCCAACTAAGCATCGCTACAACATACCTGCAAATAATCTTAAAGTAAATGCTTAACTGGACTACAAATTAAGGAGAAAACAACACTGAAGGCAGCTTTAAATCTGAAAAGACATCACACAATGACATGCCTGAT
>CM031609.1:89423466-89428466 GCA_018398815.1 Conus ventricosus
TCAATCTCGAGTCAAAACGAGCGGGGATCACCCGAACGACAGCCACAGCACATCGCCCTGCAAGGGCTGGCAAAAAATCCTCGTAAAAATACTGGCAGTCTGAAAGTCCCTTTGGGGAATTACTGACATGCACTATAAAATGCTTGCACAGAATTTGGGCCTTGGGAAAGAAAGTAAGGAGCTGACAAAAAGAAGCAAAAAGACTGGAGCTACAAAAAAAAGCTGAAACTGTAAGTGTTGGCCAAAAACAAATGTTCGACAAAAAATTTCCGACGCAAAACAACGCAGAAACATACCAACATATGCGACAAGCTGAAGTTCCAGCTCAAAAAAGAATTTATTTAACGAAACCCCCCTCTCGGCAGGGGCACAAAAAGCAAAAAACCCATCTGAAGCAAAAAAAAAGGAAAAACTTGGCACGTCAAATCTTTTTGGCATAAATTTCCGATGACGCCAAAAAAGGGTTTACTTTCCCCGCCTCTTCCCAATGTTCTTTTTGCACGACCGTTTATGTCAAGAGCAACGCTACCCCCTGGGAGACCCTACGGGTTTAAAAAATTGTCTCCAAAAGGTTTTTAAAAGATCTCAGACTGTAAAAAAAGAATTTGAAAACATCATTTCAGAATTTCCCGGGTTTTGATTGGGTACTGCATACTGGAATAAATGATTTAAAAGTACTGCCCCTGGATTTACAGAAAAAGATGATTAGTGTTGCAACAAAATCAAACGGGGGGCAATCTCCGAAACAAAAGTGGGGGGGAAAGAAAAAAAGGTAAAGATGATTTGGGGGGGAGAGAAAATTTTTTAACGTTTTACTTTTTTCCCCGAATTTCCTTCGTATCAGCTCTCTTCTCTCATGGAACCTCGATCCTCTCAACAACCGGCTATGGGGGGACCTCCCCCGCGCCCAGAGGTACAGAACCTCGCCGGAAATCTGGGGGGGCAGTCACCGTCTCTTTTGGCAGAAACAACCCCGGAACATCGCCAAAAAACCACACGCGGGAGAGGCCCTGGGACCACGAGCCATTCCCCCTCTCGTGCGGTCGTGTCGGATCCCGGTCCGTGACATTTCCATCCTCGTGCGGGGGACACTGGGACTCTTTCACGGAAATTCGCCCCTTGGGGTGACTCGCAACTTCACCTTGACTTTTGTCTGTTAACTTGTTTATGAAAAATTCCCATGAAATTTTTCAATTCCAATGGAACTGTCGGTCAATATAAACAAATCTTTTACATTTTGAAATCAAAAAACACAAAATTTTTCAGTGCAGCATTACAATACAAAAATTAGAGTTCAAAAGCACCGAAAATACGCAATTTTTATTTTCCACCTTTGTTAACTATAGGAAAGATGTAAAAAAAATCAAACTCCCTTTTATGTGAAAGGGATCTAATTATTGTCCTCTGCCCCTTTCCTACTCTACTATGCAAATTTTCGCAACTGGGTTATTAAAAGGAACAACAGAAAAATTAAACACTTTCTGCTTCATCCCAGGGGCCCCAAGGCAGATAATACAGACTGGAAAAAAAACCTTCCTTTGTCAAAAAAAACAAATGGGTAATACGGGGAAATTTTCAAGCGCATGCCCCATTTTGGGAATATGGTTGCACCACCCAACTTGCAACCGTTTGGTTGAAAAATTGTTGACTCCAAAGTTTATTAAACGATGGTAGTATTACCAGACTGCCGATATTTCCACCTAAACCTACTTCCATTGAAAAATTTTTAAATTTCTCCGGAGTTGGCAGAAAACCGTATGGTCAACAGAGGAGTACTTTGGGCGGATCTTTCCCCCAATCATATACAGTTAAGGAACATATTGAAAATGAGAAGATAAAATGGATTTACCCCAAAGTTTTATTAAAAATGCAAATTGGTCTCTGTAGGAATCGATTTTGTCCAAACATATTTCCGTAGTATTGAAAATGAAAAGGTTAGATGCTATTATAAGAGTTTTGTCGACAGCTTACAGGCCCCCAGAAAATCTATTCCTATTTGTAAAGATTCCAACAGTGGAATATGGGGAAATTTCATGGTGGAATTTAGATTGTGCGATAGCGTAGTCTTAAAAAGAAGCTATAAAGCTTGGCGAAAGTGAGAACAGATGAAAAAATTCCCAGCGATGAAACATGCCAAAAAAAACCGTAAAGGGTGTTGCCCCAGCGAAAAGAATACATTTATCAGAATTTTTAATCCAAAAAACGGAAACAAAAGATATCCCTAAGGGTTTTGGGAAAAAGGTTAAAAAATTGAAAAAAGGTTTTGCTTGCAACAGTACCCAATTAAGTTAGATAATAAGCCTTCCCCTACAGGAGAAAAGGGGGCTTCGTTTAAAAATTTTCAGAAAAAATTTTTTGCTAGTCTCAGTCCATCTTAGGGGGTTTTTTGAGAGGGGAAGAAAAAAGAACTATAATCGGGTCCACCACCAAATCATTCCTTATTTAAAAGCTCCGTTAATATGATGAATTTGGGAGACGTTAAATCTTTTTTTCAAATTCAAATGTGTTGGCCTGATGGTATTCCTATAAATGTTAACCACTTTTCCCACATTGGGAAAAGATTACTGCATTCATTTTTCCCCAAAAAAATTTTTTTAAGGAACTCTCCTAGTATTGGAAGAGATCTGTTGTGTCCCCCTTCCAAAAAAAAGGTAAGCCCAGTCTGACATCGGGTAGTAAGGCCAAACAAAAACCTCCACGTTGGAAAGGGTTTGAAAAGAATATCCAAAAACGGTTTTTTTTTTTGGTGAAAAAAAAAGTATAATCCGTGAATCAAGGGGGTTTCGCAAAGGTCAAGTACAATAGTCATTTGGTGAAAAATTACAAATCAAATTAAAAAGCAGTTGCTAGACGAAAAAGACTCTTGCTACCTTTTTTTTATCAGAAAAACGTATATAGTATCTGCACGTAACTCTTTTCAAAAAAAGAAAAAAGGGTTTAAAGGAACGTGTTTCATACTTTAAAAAATTTTTTTTCGCAGAGATCCCTATTCAAGAAAAGGGGAAAATTTACCGCTTTTCAGAGCTTTTTTAAACGGATTCCCCAGGGCTCTATTTATAGCCCCCCCTGTTGTTTTTAAAATTCTTTTTTTTGATCTTTCCAAAGATATTATCAAAAAAGGTGAGTTTAGGAAATATCGATGACATTGCTATGTGGGGATAAAAAATCCGAAACATACTGGGAAGGAAATTTGAAACAAAACAGAAAATAATCATAAGATAGATAAAATTAAAAAATTTTATGGAAAATAATGGGCTTTTTCTCTCAGGTGAAAAAAACCCGTTAAAAGTTCTTCAATAATGGGGACAATCAATGTATTTCCAAACCCTTTAAAAAGAAGGTTCTGAATTGCGTACTCAAAAACATAAAATTCTGGGGGTGAATTTAAACCCCAAACAACTGGCGTTTTTACCTTGAAAGTTTGATAGCAAACAAGGGAAAAGTTTAAATTATTTAAAATTTTTTGATTCAAAACCCTGGGCCAGGGGAAAAAAACCCCCCTGCACCCAGCTGTTTCTTAATAAGATCAAAACTATGTACGGACAAGAAAATTAATTTTTAGCTCCTCAAAGTTACTGAAAAAAAATTGCAATATAGACAGCAACTATCAAATACGCTTGTGTCCCAGTGCCACAAACACATTGAAGGTGACAAAGAAATTTTAATAGCTATCCTGTCAGATAAGTAGATAGTGTGGCCAATTGTCGCAAGAAGTCTTTCAGTACCTAATTTAGTCCAAAGCGAAGTGTTGATGGGTCAAATGTTGAAAATCCCAAAAAAGCTCGACACTAGGATATCTTTTTCCCTTCGAAATTCCGGGAAATTTTTTTGAAAAAGCATATTTTTCACTTACCTCACCTGCCCGTTGTTCCCCCGGTACCTCCTGGAACAAGACAAGCTATCTTTGATGTAGATTACACTGATGTCCGGGAAAAAAAGATAACATTAACATTTTAACTTCTAAAGTGGAGAAAATTAGAAAACAAATATTCAGATCATTTAAAAATTTTCACGGATGGTTCCGTTTGCCAGTTAAATGCAGGTTCAGGTTTTGTTATTCCGGCTTTAAAAGTTCAGAAAGCATACAGCCTGGGAAAAGGATTTTCTATTTTTACGGCAGAATTGTATGCTATTCTTATGGCATTACTCTTTATTTGTGATAGTAATCATTCTTTCTGTAACATTATATTTTGTGTAGATTCAAAGGCAGTGTTAGATAGTTTGAAAGTTTGAGATGTTAAAACAAGGAAAGATGTAATCTTTGAAATAAAGCATCTAATTAATTACATTATTTCCACAGGAATAAATATAGTCTTCTGCTGGGTCCCTTCACACTGCGGTATTTATTGGAATGAAATAGCAGATAAACTAGCCAGACGCGGGGTAATGGGCAATGCTGAAAAAAATAATTTGAAGTTAGATATATATGAAATACATTCGTTATTGGAAAGCTGTTTCCGAATTGAGAAGTCTCAAGATAAATGTGTAATGGAAACATACCCTAGACATATTTCTAGTTTAATATACAAGATACGTTTTAACTCTTGGAAGACCAAATATTCCCAAAATATAGCGTGTGCATGTTCTAAGCCATTATCTGGTGAACATATACTTTTCCATTGCCCCATTTTAAATGCTCTTTATTCAAAAGCAAACATTGAAATTTCGAAATCTAAACCGGTTCACGCTATTTCTTTCAGTTCAGAAATTGTCGAGGTTGCAAAAATTATCTCTCAATCTCAAATTAGCATATTTTTATAATTATGATAGTGTTGATTTATATTAAATTTGTACTGTTCTTGACATATTTCTGACCTTTTCCTCCCTCCTGTCCTCCTCCTTCCCCCCCCCCCCCCCCCCCCCCCACCCCCCTGTAAAGTCTAATATCACCAAGTGTGAACAGACTATAAATCAACTACAACAACAACAACACACACACACACACACACACACACACATACACACACACACATACACACACACACACCACACACACACAA
>CM031609.1:89433466-89434544 GCA_018398815.1 Conus ventricosus
AGGAGGAGGAGGAGGAGGAGGAGGAGGTGGAGGAGGAGGAGAGTAAGGAGAAGAAGAAGAAGAAGAAGAAAGAAGAAGAAGAAGAAGAAACAAGAAGAAGAAGAAGAAGAAGAAGGAGGAGAGGAGGAGGAGGAGGAGGAGGAGGAGGAGGAGGAGGAGGAGGAGGAGGAGAGTAACAAGAAGAAGAAGAGGAAGACGAAAGAAGAAGAAGAAGAAAGAAGAAGAAGAAGAAGAAGAAGAGAAGAAGAAGACGAAGAAGAAGATGCAAAAAGAAGACAGGCAACGTGTCCAAATCGGCGGTGTTTCAAATGAAACGCCCCTGACAGAACCACGCCTTAAATGTAAAGAGCCGTCACTTCTTGGCACCATGTACAGAGCCCTCAGTTCTTGGCACCATGTAAAGAGCCGTCACTTCTTGGCACCATATTTCTACCGAACAATTCAGTATGTGCTCCCTAGGTGCCAACACTTGCAACGTGTGCGCCTGAATCTCATTCAAATGCATGCGATGGACAAGAGAGACATCTTCACCAATGCAAACCAGCTTCACTGCAGCTTCAACAGAGCGCTCGTTGGCGGGCTCAAGTTTCGCTCTTGAAGCTGACTGGCTAAACATAATGTTTTGGGAGTAGTTGGGGAAAATAAATATTGTCTGTGACGTTTCTTATTATTCCTCGTTCTGAACTGCTCGAATGGAACGCTAAAAAAGCATGTACGTCTATAGACAACTTGGATTGGAGACGCTCCATTCCTCCTCCTTTCTTTCTGCTGCACCCCCCCCCCCCCCCGCCCCCCCCCCTCCCAGCTCCTCCTCCTCCTGCTCCTCCTCTTTCTTCTCCCTCCCCTCCTCCTACAAATCCTCCTCCTCCTCGTCCGCTTCCCCCTTCTCTTCCTTTTCTTCACCCTCCTCCTCCTCTTCTTTCTTCTTCTTCATATTCTTGGGAAGATTTTACAGTCCTTCCCCTGTCTGTGTTTGTGGTCTTCATCTTGACATAACTCATTTCTTACTTGAATGCACGAGCACTAGAATTTACTTTCAATCACTCCATCAAAAGATCAGACATCAAAATATGTCGCT
>CM031609.1:89440544-89443044 GCA_018398815.1 Conus ventricosus
TTTAATAAAAATATGAATAACGGTGAAGATGATCTGCAGTGAGTATGTCGTTTTATTGTTTTGAATGCTGATGTCCGTTTGCTCTTTATGAAATGGATTACATACAAAAGAAACTAATTATGCACATTCACTTTGAAACAGCAAAGTTTCCGCTCTTCTCCACTTCGTTTATGCAGTAGCACAAATATCGATTGTACGTTCGTGCTAAAAATGTCTTCCGGAGAATACACATAGAATATAGTTATGCATTACAAAAAAAAAAAAAAAAAAATGTCTGAGTGTGTTGTAACGTGATTGAATGTGGAGGGATGTGTTTGTATGATTGGCACTCAGCTTCACGGAATCCTGTAGTCTTCCGGAGTTCCGCTGATGCTCAGAGTCCACCCTCCAGATTCCAGCAACGTTGACACGCCAACACGTTCCTCTCAATGAAGAATGTAGTAGGATAAGGATGCGTGACGAAGATAAAGATAAAGATACGGAAGGAGGAAAAGGAAACCTGCAAGAGAACGACCGTCTTAAATCTTGCACTATAATGGCACATCACTAATCCACTCACTACACGCTCCAAACACACTTTACAATTGCACTAGCTTGCTCTATCATTTACAATTGATTTCCTTCAAAAATTTGCTTTACGATATAACTCGTTAGCAAAGAAGAAAAGTGTACACGAATATTCCAATCTGCCTTAATTGTGTAATTCGCCAAGGCTTAATGCTTAATGAATTACGATTATATTTAATCCCTGAACAGATTAAATCAAATCGCGTTAATCTTCATATTACACAGATCACTTAGATCCAAGAAAAATGTTTCGTTCATGACTTGAACTCGTTTACGATTCTCCAAATAATAAATCTGCATTCACACAGATATCATATCTTCTAAACATGGTTGTATGCAACGGTGAAACTGAAATAGAATTTTCATAATATAGATCAATACATGACAACACGATATGATGAGAGCAAACAAATGAAAATGACAGCTCCATAATCAATCATATGTGTTGACTGGTAAATCTGAAACAATTAATTTAGAGCATTTTAGATGATCGCGCGCACAAAATATTATTGAACCGGTAAAATGTGCCTTAATACGATTATATTGAAATAAATTTTGTTGCGCTACACGAAAAAATGATTTAGACCTATTTACCTCAACACAGTCTTCACTGGCTACAGCTGTCGACTTGCCCACGGGACGATGAAACTCGTCAAAGCCTTCCCCGCAAAGGTTGTGGATGTTGTCGATCTGCCCTGCAGTCCCCTCTCAGTCTGGCCTTGACTGATTCCTTCGACAGGCTTCTTCTTTTTTTTTTGGAAAAATTTGACCTTTCGTGTCGAGCCAATTTCTTGTCAACTTCGTTGATCAGTTTGTATGAAGCAACGGCCAACACTTACTGCCCATGCGCGGATAAAAAACAACAACTGATATTTCGATCATTATGATTGGTCAATACCATGGTTTTCCATACTCTAAGATTGTAAATTATTTTATTATTAATACAAATACAAGTCTGCACAACGTTTGAAATCATAAGCGTACTGCACTAAAGCAAAAACTAACAATTAGTTTCGTCGTTTGGATATAGAAATATAAAACAAGTGCAGAGCAAATAAACGTCATGCATCAATTGCGTCATTTTCTCAATGAAAATGACCCGAGCTTATGAATGAACGTCACAATCTGCATTACATTACCCCCCCCCCCCCCCCCCCTCCCCCTATGACCATCACCGCCACACCTCTTCACATCCCCTCAGTCCCATCCCCTGAGTTCCAGTCTATCTGCATTACCCACCCCCCCCCCCCCCCCCCCCCCGCGCCCTCCTAAGACCTACAGATGGGCAGGATAGTGAAGAGACATCTGTCGAGGGTAGAGAGGGAAAGATGGGCCGTCTGCACCACTGATGCTGTTTTCGTCTTGGTAGACAACGTGGTGTCATATGGTATCATCATTTTCTGTCAGAACACAATGGAGTGTTTCTGGCATGGCTTTTCTTTTTTGTGTAGAACCTGAGAGCTTTTCGTTACGTTGTAGGTGTTGCTATGATTACTACGTGCATGATGTATTGGGTGTGTGTCTCTCTCTCTCCTCTCTCTCTCTCTCTCTCTCTCTCTCTCTCTCTCTCTCTCTCTCTCTCTCTCTCTCTCTCTCTCTCTCTCTCTCTCTCTCTTCTGTGTGTGTGTGTGTGTGTGTGTGTGTGGTGTGTGTGTGTGTGTGTGTGTGTGTGTGCGCGCGTGTGCGCGTGTGCGCGTGTGTTTAATAGATAGATAGATAGGCAGACAGACAGACAGACAGATGTGCGTGTGTGTGTGTGTTTGAGAGAGAGAGAGAGAGAGAGAGAGAGAGGAGAGAGAGAGGAGAGAGAGAGAGAGAGAGAGAGAGAGAAAGAGAAGGAGAGACAGAGACAATGAGAGAGAGGGAGGGGGAGAGAGAGAGATGGGGGGGGGGGGAGGAGAGGAGGTAGGCCGAGTTTGGTCTGATAACTCAA
>CM031609.1:89465544-89488044 GCA_018398815.1 Conus ventricosus
CGACAGGAGAATACTATTCCTCATGTTGGTTTTAAATGAAAACTTTAGGCTCTCTCACAGCAAATCTCTTTAAGAATAGACACATATAATATCTTTATGTAAAAAAGCAACATTAAATCATGACCACGAAAGTTGTCGACACTTGTTCAGCATATTTAATATCTAAGGAGATCATTCGAAAACGAGCATACGGGCCACTTTAGGTACTGGTCTCTGAAAAAATAAATCATGGTAATACATGATTGTTTGCTTCTGAACAATAAAGCTCTGATTTTACCCTTGGTGAAAACAAAAAGTGAATTTCATTCAAAAGATGCACATTCGTTTAGAATAGTTGGCAGCCCGTGGTATTTCATTGATCAGACAATCATTTTCGAAAATGAGCAGAATTACTTTTGTCTTAGCTTACTCCCGCAGCGTACACCTTTGATGTATAAGAGATTATCTCAGTAGAAATCCTCAAAGTATTGGACTTTTTTCCTAACAGTTTAAGAACTTCAAAGAGATGAGTTAAACATTTATCACCAAGAAGAAGAAGAAGAAGAAGAAAAGAAGAAGAAGAAGAAGAAGAAGAAGAAGAGGAGGAGGAGGAGGAGGATGACGTAGAGAAGGAGGACGAATAGGAGGAGGAGGAAGAAGAAAAAGCTGGAAGAAATATGGAAAGAAAGGAACGAACGAAGGAAGAAGAAAGAAAGAGAAAGAAAGAAAGAAAGAAAGAGAAGAAAGAAAGAAGAAAGAAAGAAAGAAAGAAAGAAGAAAGAAAGAAAGAAAGAGAAGAGAAAGAAAGAAAGAAGAAAGAAAGAAAGAAAGAAAGAAGAAGAAAGAAAGAAAAACGTAGCTTTGAATTCTGTCATATGTTTCTTAAAAATACAGTTTAAATCCCATCTGTGTTCATTTTCGATTAGTTCCTCGGGTATCCCATTCCTAAAAGGAAAAAAAAACAAACAAACAAACAAACCACAAAAAAAACTAAGACCTGAAATGACCATTGCCTTCAGCCATTAAATCCTGAAATGACCATTGCCTTCAGCCATTAAATCCTGAAATGACCATTGCCTTCAGCCATTAAATCCTGAAATGACCATTGCCTTCAGCCATTAAATCCTGAAATGACCATTGCCTTCAGCCATTAAATCCTGAAATGACCATTGCCTTCAGCCATTAAATCCTGAAATGACCATTGCCTTCAGCCATTAAATCCTGAAATGACCATTGCCTTCAGCCATTAAATCCAGTGTCATTAACGAGAAGAACGCAGATCGCTTTCCTTTGGGTTTCATCTCATGTTTCAATTTATTTTGACGACGAAGTTAACAGAAAAAAAAACCAGAAAGGAGTGCAAAGCATCGCTCTAAAGAAATTTGGCTTTATGTTTCACATTCATTACGAGAACATTTTTTCTTTAATTTCATTATTTGTTTACACACGCTTACAAAACACTAACGGCCAAAAAATAGCAATAACACAACGAACTTGAACAATCGTGACACAAACAAATAGAACGTTATCAACAGAACAAACACACACGCCAATGAAAGAAAAAGGAAAACAAAAACTGTCTCCTGTGTATGACTGGATATTGTATGCCATGAAACCAAGCACTCTGAACAAAGACATGAATTTACGACAGATTATGTGTATTGAATGCAGCATTTAAGAAACAAACTGACAGAGACTTTTTCCACTCTTTCCTACTAACAAGGAGACGGAAAGTTTGGGTCACTTACTATGATCTGTTTCTTTTCCCGATGATGCTGTTGTTACTTTATTAAACAAATCGTAAGTAAAATCTCTCTCTCTCTCTCTCTCTCTCTCTCTCTCTCTCTCTCTCTCTCTCTCTCTCTCTCTCTCTCTCTCTCTCTCAGACACACATGCACGCACGCACGCACACACACACACACACACACACACACACACACACACACACACACACACACACACACACACACACACACACACACACACATACACATGCACGCACGCACGCACGCACGCACGCACACACACAAACACACACACAAACACACACATTGTGTGTGTGTGTGTGTGTGTGTACGTGTGTGTGTGTGTGTGTGTGTGTGTGTGTGTGTGTGTGTGTGTGTGTGTGTGTGTGTGTGTGTGTGTGTGTGTGTACGCACACACACAAACACACACACACAAACACACACATTGTGTGTGTGTGTGTGTGTGTGTGTGTGTACGTGTGTGTGTGTGTGTGTGTGTGTGTGTGTGTGTGTGTGTGTGTGTGTGTGTGTGTGTGTGTGTGCGTGCGTGTGTGTGTGTGTGTGTGTGTGAGAGAGAGAGAGAGAGAGAGAGAGAGAGAGAGAGAGAGAGAGAGAGAGAGAGAGAGAGAGAGAGAGAGGAGAGAGAGAGAGGAGAGAGAGAGGGATGAATTAAAGTAAGAGAAACATCGTAGCGTTAAGCCTGAAATCGATACAGAAGCAAATGACCTAATAGCTCTACTTTTTTTTACGTCTCCCTACCCTTTCGGCAATTACCCGAGGAATGAGGCATCCAAATTTGTGGCCAGTGACACATTGTGTAGGCGGCGATTTACGGTATCACAGTTGTCAAACACAATGTCATTCTGTACACGCCTCAGGGTTTGTGAGGAAAGCTATGTGTTTGCGGACGGGAGAAGCTGCGCCTGCGCCAGTCGTTGCCATGAGAGACACTAGACAATCGCGTCGAGGAGTTGAATCGATTATATTCCTCCAACTTGTGTTCTACATCATCTTTAGAGTCTCTGAACTGTACAGTCCCTACGCACTTCTTTCCGACCTCCTAATTCATAGCTATACTTGTTATCAATGTGTTTTTTGCACATACTACTGTCCGAGTGGATAATCGACATCCGCTTATTGCAATGCACGGAGGAGAATCCTTCGTACGGTGTCCAGTGTCTCCTTTTGTACGCAACACAGCAGGAGCCATCTGCTTGACCCTGGTGACCCCCCGAACCCCAGGCACCAACCAAAAAAACACCCAACCCCACCCTTTTTTTTTTTTTTTGTTTGTGATAAATTTGTTTGGCCCCGTTTGTTTGTTGTGGAGGGTTGGGTGGGGGGTTTTTGTTTTTTTTTTTTTTTTTTTTTGGGTTTGTTAATTTTTTTTTGACCCCAAAAACCCAACGAAAAAATTTGTTTTTTGATTGTTTTGGGTTGGGCCCCGTTTTTTGGCATGGGGGTGTTTGTTGGGGGGTTTTTTTTGGGTTTGGGGCCCCCTTTTGCTTGGGGTTTTGATGTTGTAAAGGGGGAAAGGAAAATTTGGGAAAAAAGAAAGGGAAAAAGGAAAGGAAAAGGAAAGGATAATTAGAAAGGAAACCTGGCGGAACCCAAATGATTCCCGGGGCCCCCCAAATTTGACCAGGGCCAACCCTTTTCCCGGGCACCCTAAACCCCCTTTTTCCCGGCAAACCGAAATTTTGACCATCCCAAATGTTTTAAAATTTGGAAACCCCTTTAGACCTTGAAACCATGTATTCCTGAAAACCCCAGTTTGTGGGCCCCCCATTTTTTGACAAAGGCGCCCCCTGTTTAAAACAGGGGGAAACCCAGATTGAATGAAACCCATGTTTCCCAACAAAGTTTGACCTGGTAAAACCCCTTTGGCCCTCGCCCCCAATTCAATTTAACGGGGAACCCATGTTTGCCATCCCACCCATGATTACACCCCCACCCCAGTTTTAACCAGGGAAAACCATTTTTTGCCCGGGCCCCCATGTTTGACAGGGAAACCCAAAAGATCTGCCCCCTGTTTGACCAGGGGCCCCGCCCAATTATGGGAAGGCCCCAACCATTTGGCACCCACCATTTTCCCCTTTGGCCCACCCTTTTGGGGGGACCAGGCGCCCCCCATGTTTTGCCCATGGCACAACCCATTGCCCATGGCCCCCCCATTCCCAAAGGAAACCCCCCTGTATTGACCATGGCACCCCCCATTGCCCGGGCCCCCTTTTAAACCAGGGCCCACCCATTTTTTGACCATGGAAAAACCCAAATTTTGCCCATGGGCCCACCCTGTTTTGAAGGGAAACCCCCCTTTTTGAAATGGAAACCCATTATTACCGGGGGCCCACCCTTTTTGACCATGGGCCACCCTTTGGGCCAGGGCCCCCCCTTTTTGAAAAGGGGCCCACCCAATTGCCCCATGGGCCACCTGTATTGACCAGGAACCCCCCATGTTTTTACCTGGTAAACCCCTTTTTGCCCATGGCCCCCCCATTTGACATGGCACCCTAAATGACCTGCGCCCACCCTGTTTTGCCCAGGCCCACCCAGAATTAACAGGGCAACCCTTTTTGCCCGGGACCACCCATGTTTGACCCAGGGGCCCACCCTTTATTGCCCAAGCACCCCCATGATTAAATGGCGCCCCCCCCATTGACCAGGGCAACCCATTGCCCATGGCACCCCCCATGTATTGACCAGGCAAAAATTTGACCAGGGCCCCCATGTTTTGACCGGGGAACCCATTTTTGACCATGGGGCAAACCCTTTTTGACCAGGGCCCCACCCAGTATTGACCTGGAACCCCCCTTTTTGACCAGGCGCCCCCTTTTAAAACCCCCCCATGTATTGACCTGGCACCCCCCCCATGTTTTGGGACCATGGACACCCAGAAATGCCCCAAGGGCAACCCATTATTGCCAAATTTGGGCAACCCATTGCCATGGCCCCCCTTTGTTTTGGGAAACAGGGCCCCACCAAATTTTTTGACCATGGCGCAACCCATGTATTGACCATGGCCCCAACCATGTATTGACCATGGCAACCCATTTTGCCCATGGCCCCCCAACCCAGGGGTATTGACCGGGCCCCAACCCTGATTGACCAGGGCCCCCCCAAATTGCCCCGGCCCCCCCAAGTATTCCCTGGCACCCATGAATTGACCAGGGGCCCAAACCCTTTATAACCTGGCCCCCCCAAATTGAATGGCCCCACAGACCCTGAAACCCAAAAGGGCCCACCCATGATTGCCTGGCACCACCCATTGACCAGGGGCAACCCATGAATTGACCGGGGCCCCCAACCCATTTGACCAGGGCCCCACCAAATTATTGACCAGGGCCCCCCCCTTTTCCAGGGCACCCATTGCCCAAAGGCCCCCCCATTATTGACCATGGCACCCCCCATTGCCCCAGGGCCCCCCCATTGACCATGGGCACCCTGTATTGCCAGGGGAAACCCCCATGTATTGAATGGCCACCCATTTTTAAAAGGCCCACCCTTTTTAATATGGCAAAAACCCATTGCCCTTTGGCAACCCATTGCCCCAGGGGCCCCCCCAAATTGCCATGGCCCACCCATTTTGACAGGGGCCCCCAAATTGCCCATGGCGAACCATGTATTAAAAGGGGCCCCCCCATTATTACCAGGGCAACACCTTTTGACCGGGGCCCCCCCATTGACCGGGGCCCCCCCCTTTTGACATGGCCAACCCATTTAAACCATGGCCCACCCTGAATTGACCATGGCCCACCCTTTTTGCCCATGGCACCCCCCTGTATTGACCAGGGTTAAAACCCCATGTTTTGACCATGCACCACCCATTAAAATTTGGCCCCACCCATTACCTGGCACCACCCGGGGATTGACCAGGGCACACCCATTTAATGGGCCACCCATTGCCAGGCCCCAAACCCATGTATTGACCAGGCACCACCCATGTATTGACCAGGGGCCCCCCGTATTGACAATGGCCCACCCATTGAAAGGCCCCCCCCTTTATTACCAGCCCAAATTTTTGCCATGGCCCCCCCTTTGAAAAAACCCATTGAAACCCAATTGCCCCTGGCCCACCCATGAATTTGACCAGGCCCCCCTTTTTGACCAGGCCCCCCTTTGATTACCGGGCACCCCCCATTAACCCAGGGGAAACCCCCATTGCCCCGGGCCCCCCCATGATTGACCATGGAACCCCCCAAGAAATTGACCAGGGGCCCACCATTGACCAGGCACCCCCCTTTAAATTGACCTGGAAACCCCCCCAGATTCCATGCCCCCTGTTTGAAATGGCCCACCATTACCATGGCCCCCCTTATTGACCATGGACCCCCATGATTGATTTGGCAAAACCCATTGAACCAGGGGGCCACCCCTGTTTGCCATGGCCCACCCATTTTGCCCCTGGCCCACCCTTGAATTTTGCCCATCCCCCCGTCACCCTGTATTGACATGCCCACCTTTTTGACATGGGCCCACCTGTATTACCATGGGCCCCCCAATTGAATGAACACCCATGATTGACCAGGCCCAAACCCATTGACCATGCCCAACCCATGTATGACCATGCCCACCCATGAATTGACCTTTCACCCCAAAACCCCCATGTATGACCGGGCAAAAAGGTATTGACCAGGGAAAAACCCTTTGACCTGGCACAACCCATGTATTGCCGGGGCCCAAATGAAATTGACCTTGGGCCACCTTTGTTTCCCATGGCCCCCCATTGCCATGGCCCACCCAGTATTGACCTGGCCCCACCATGTATTGAAGGGGAAACCCATGTATTACCAGGGCCCCCCCAATACCATGGCGCCACAAATTCCATGGCCCACCCATGTATTGCCCATGGCCCACCCAGATTGACCAGGGCCCACCTGATTGACCATGGGCCCCCATGATTAAACCTGCCCCCCCAAATTGACCATGACCACCCATTTTGCCCAGGGCCACCCTGTATTACCATGCCCACCCATGATTGACCATTGAAACCCCCATGTTTGACCATCACCACCCATTTGCCCATGGCCCCCCCAGTATTGACCGGGGCCCACCCATTGACCGGGGGCAACCCATGTATTCCAGGGCCCACCCAGGGCCCAAGCACCCCCAGTTTTGCCCAGGGGCCCACCCATTCCCCATGGCCCCCCCATGATTGACATGCCCCCCATTTTACCATGCCCCACCCATGTTTTGACCGGGCAACCTTTTTGACCTGGCCCCAAAAAACCCCCAAATTTATTGGGACCCCCAATTGCCCACCCGTTTTGCCTGGCACCCCCCCATTTGGGCCTAAAATTGACCAGGGGAAAACCCCCCCAATTGCCCAGGCCCCCCCATGTATTGACCTTTGGGGGGGGGCACCCCCCAATTTTGACCGGGGCACCCAATTGACCAGGACCCATGTATTACCAGGGCCCCACCCTTTTTACCAGGCCCACCCATTGACCATGGCCCACCCATTATTCCAGCAACCCGTATTAAATGGCACCCCCCATTGACCAGGCCCCACCCTTTTTCCGGGCCCCCCCAAATTTTGATATGGCACCCCCCCAGCCAGGGGAAAACCACCCATTTTGCCCAGGGGCAACCCAAATTGCCCATGGCCCCCCCATTGCCCAGGGGCCCCCCCAAATTTGCCAGGCCCACCCAGTTTTACCATGCCCACCCTTGCCGGGGCCCCCCATTGCCAGGGGCACCACCCATTGCCCAGGGGCCCCCCCCAAATTGCCCAAAGGGCCCCCCCCCATGTTTGACCATGGCACCACCCAACCCAGATTGACATGGCCCCACCCATGTATGACCAGGGCCCCCCCCCCAATTGCCCAGGCAACCCTTTTGCCCAGGCACCACCCATTTTGGCCCAGGGCCCACCCTTTGCCAGGAACCCCCCCTTTTGACCTGCCCACCATTGACCATGGCCCACCTTTTACCATGGCCCCCCATGTTTGCCCAGGGCCCCACCCATGATTGACAATGGCCCAATTGACCATGGCCACCCATTATTGCCAGGGCCCACCCATTGACCATGGCCACCCATGTTTTGACCATGGCCCACCCTGTATTGCCCATGGCACCCCCCAATTATTGACCTGGCCCCCCATGATTGACCATGGTGCAACCCTTTATTGACCTGCACCACCCATGTTTGCCCCTGGCCCACCATTGCCGGGAAACCCCCATTTTGCCCAGGGCCCACCCAGATTGACCATGGCAACCCATTACCAGGGCGCCAACCAATTGACCAGGGCACCCCCCATGTTTGAATGGCCCCCCAAATTGAAATGGCCCACCCATGTTTTTGCCAGGGGCCCCCCCCCCTTGACCATGGCCAACCCGTATTGACCGGCACCCAGTATTGACCAGGGCCCCACATGTTTGCCCATGGCGAAACCCATGATGACCAGGGGAAAAACCCTTTTACCATGGCACCACCGGGTATTCCCCGGGCCCCAACCACCCATGGAACCCCTTTAAACCACAACCCATGATTGGCCAAAAATTTGGCCCACCCATGTATTGCCCGGCCCCCATGTATTGCCCCATGCCCACCTTTTAAATGGCCCCCGTATTGCCCAGGGGCCCCCCCTGTTGACCATGGCCCCAAACCCACGTTTTGCCCTGCCCCCCCATGTATTGACCTGGCACCACCAATGTTTTTAAAAGGCCCCCCCCCCCCCTTTTTGACCATGGCCCACCCAATTAAAATGGCACCACCATTGCCCAAGGCAAAACCCTTTGCCATGCACAACCCTTTTTGGGCCATGGCCCACCCTTTTTGACCATGGCCCCCCAATTGCCGGGATTATGGCGCCACCATGTTTGCCCATGACCCACCCTTGTTTGCCCCATGGCCCCCCCAAAACCCCCCCTTTTGACCATGGCATCCCCCTTTTTTAAAAATGGCCCCACCCATTGCCCGGCACCACCCATTGACCAGGCCCCCCCTTTTGACCATGGCACACCCATTCCATGGCACCCAATTACCATGGACCACCCATTGACCATGGGCCCCCCAATTGACCTGGCCCACCAAGGGGGGTTAAAAGGGGAAAAATTGACCATGGCACACCCTTTGCCATGGCACCACCCATTGACCATGGCACCCCCCATTGCCCATGGCGCCACCCAATTTGACCAGGCCCACCCTGTTTGCCATGGCAAAACCCTGATTAACCATGGCACCACCCATTGCCGGAAACCCCCCTTACCAGGGCACCACCCATTGCCATGGCACCCCCATTCCCATGGCCCACCCTTGCCTGGCACCACCCTTTTGGCCCATGGCCCCCCAATTGCCCCCTGGCGCCACCAAGGGTTTGACCAGCCCCCCATGATTGACCATGGCACCCCCCTTTGGTTAATTGACCAGGGCCCCCCCTTTGACCATGGCACCACCCCATTGGACCATGGCCCACCCATGTATTGACCAGGGGCCCACCCTGTATTGACATGGCATCACCATGTATTGAAGGGGCCGCCACCCATGATTGACCATGGGCACCCATGTATGCCATGGACCACCCATGAAAATTGACCGGGGCCCCCAACCCATGACCATGGCCACCCAGTATTCCCAAAGGCAAAGAACCAGGGCCCCCATGTTTTCCATGGCACCCCCCCATGTATGCCGGGGCCCACCCAATTGACCATGGCCCACCCTTTTTGACAAAGGCACACCCATGTTTTGACCATGGCGCCCCATGTTTTGCCCCTGGCGCTACCCATAAAATTCCCCATGCCCAAAAATTGACCATGGCCCACCCATGTATTGCCGGCCCCCACCCATGTTTTGACCATGGCCCACCCCATTCCCTAGCCAAAACCCAATTGACCTGGCGCCCCCCAAATGTTTTTGACGGCCACCCATGTTTGACATGGCGCCACCCATTGACCGGGCGCCCCCGTTTTGACCAGGCACCACCATGTTTTGACCTGGCCCACCCATTGAAGGGGGCCCCAATTGACCGGGGCCCACCCTTTTGACCATGGCCCACCTTGTATTGACCATGGCGCACCCTTGCCTGGCCCACCCATGATTGCCCAGGAAAACCCCCCATTGACCTGGCCCCAAACCCAGTATTGACCATGGTGCCCCAGTTTGACCTGGCCCCACCCTTTGACCATGCACACCTATGTATTGACCATGGCACACCCATGTTTTGACCTTTGGCCCCCCCTGTTTTGACCAGGGGGAAAACCCCCAATTGACCATGGACCCCCCATTATTGCCGGGGAAACCACATTGACCAGGGCACCCCCCTTTTGACCATGGACCCCCCATGTTTGCCATGGCATCACCCATGTATGCCCATGGCAACCCCCATTATTGACATGTGCAACCCCCTGTATTGACCAGGGCACCCCCCATGTTTTAAATTTTTTTTTTTTTTTTGTAAATGTTTTTTTTTTTTTTTTTTTTTTTTTTTTTTTTTTTTTGTTTTTTTTTTTTTTGATAAGGCCCACCCATTGACCGGCATCCCCCGCATTGCCCATGGCACCACCCATTTTTGACCATGGCCCCAAACCCCTTGACCTGCATCCCCCAGGTTGACCAGGCCCACCCATTGACCATGGCCACCCATGAATGACCAGGCACCCCCAGTTTTGAATAGGGCCCACCCGTTTGACCATGGCGCCACCCATTGACCATGGCACACCCTACTTTGCCCATGGCACAACCCATGTATTGCCCAGGTGCCCCTGTATTGACCATGTTAACCAGTATTGACCTGGCCAAACCCCATGTATTGACCATGGTGCAACCCAGTATTGAATGGCGCCACCCATGTTTTCCCCAGGCCCACCCATGATTGACCTGCCCCCCATGTATTGACCAGGCACAACCCTGTATTGAATGGTGAACCCCATGTATTGACCAAGGCCCCCCCCTTGACCTGGCCAACCCATGTTTTGACCGGGCGCCCCCCCATGATTGACCATTGCGCCCCCTGTATTCCCAGGGCGCCACCAAGTATTGACCATGTCACCCCCATTATTGACCAGGGAAACCACCCAGTATTGCCCTGGTTTGCAACCCGCATTGACCATGGCACCTCCCGTTTGACATGGGACCACCCATGTATTGACCAGGCCCACACATTGACCTGAAAACCACCCATCTTTGACCATGGAAAACCACCCATGTTTGGCCAGGGCATCACCCATGTATTGCCAGGCACCACCCAGATTGCCCATGGTGAACCCAGAATGCCCATGGGGCACCACCCATGTTTGACAAGGGCAAACCCCTTTGACCAGGGCTCACCCAGCATTGCCCATGGCACCCCCCATGTATTGACCATGGCACCACCCATTGCCCAGGCTCGCCCATTGACCATGCCCCACCCTGTATTGACCATGGCTACCCATGATTGCCCATGGCCCCACCCAGTATTGCCAGGGTGCAACCCCATGTATTGCCTATGCACCACCCAGTTTTGACCATGGGACCCCCCTTTAAAGAATGGGACCCCCCTTGCCCAAAGGCCCCCCACCCCATATATTCCATGGCCCCCCATGCTTGGCCGGGATCCCCCATGATTGACCATGGCACCCCCATGTTTAACCATGTGAAACCCCATTATTGACCATGGCACCCCCTTTTGAAAATGCAAAACCCCATTCCCATGGCTACCCATGATTGCCCAGGGCACCCCCCATGTATTGCCATGGACCCCCCATTACCATGGCATCCCCCATGCTTACCGAAACACCCATTCCGGGCACCCCCATGTATTGAACATGGCACCACTAATTTGACCATCGCCCACCCATGATTGACCAGGGGCGCCCCCACTGTCCATGCTTCACCCATGCATTGCCATGGCACAACCCCATTGCCCATGGCCCACCCATTATTACCATGGGAACCCTGTTTTGACCTGGTGCCCCCCATGTTTTTACCTTGGGGCAACCCATTATTGACCAGGTGCCCCCATTTTTGACCAGGGCGAATCCTGTTTTGACCATGTGAAAAACCCAGTATTGACCATGGCGCCACCCGGATTGCCAGGGCGCCCCCATGTATTGCCCAGGGCCCACCCATGTTTTTGCCATGGCACCACCATGTATTGACCTGGTGCAACCATGTTTTTAAAAGGGGCGCCACCCATTGCCCAGGGGCCGACCATAGTATTGCCCCTTGGGGCGCCACCCTGTTTGACCATGGCCCACCGTTTTGCCCTGGCGCCCCCCAGTATTGCCCATGGCGCCACCCATGTCTGAAAAAGGCACCACCCAAATTGACCATGGCAAAACCCCCCATTGACCATGGCGCCCCCCATGTTTGACCAGGGCCCCCCCCTGCTTTGCCCCATGGCACCACCCATTGACCATGGCGACACCATTATTGACCATGGCACCCCCCTTGACCATGGCCCACCATGTTTGACCAGGCCCAAACCATTGACCGGCCCACCAGTATTGACCATGGCACCCCCCACTGCCCAGGGCGCACCCATGTATTGCCCAGGGAAACCCCCCATTGCCATGACACCCCCCATGTATTGACCGGGCCCCCACGATTACCAGGCCCCCCAAAAGTATTGCCCATGCCACCACCCTTTGACCAGGGCGCACCCATTGCCTTTGCACCACCCCCAGTATTGACCAGGGCACCCCCTTTTTCCACGGCGCCCCCCATTGACCATGGGACACCCAGTTTTGCCATGGACCACCTGTATTCCCTGGCACCCCATGTATTGCCCAAGCACCACCCAATTGCCCAGGGACCCCCCCATTGGAAAATGGCCCCCCCCTTTGAACCAGGGCACCCCCTTGCCAGGGGCCCCACCATGTTTTTTACCTGGCGCCACCCAGTATTGACCATGCAACACTAGTTTTGCCCATGGCGCAACCCAGATTGACCTGGCGCCCCTGTATTCCCCATGCACCCCCCATGTATTCCAGGCCCCACCCAGTTTGACCAGGAAACCCCCCATTTTACCTGGCACCCCCCATTGAAAAGACCCCCGTTTTGCCATGCGCCCCCATGTATGACTAGGCATCCCCCCATGATTGACCATGGCCCCACCCATTGCCCATGGCCCCCCCAGTTTTGACCATACACCACCCTATATTGACCAGGGCGCCACCCATTACCATGGGCCCCAAATTTGACCTGGCCCCCATGTATTGACCATGGCCCCCCCCATTAATTGGCGCCCCCCAAGTTTGCCATGGCAACCATTATTACCAGGCCCCACCCATGTATTGCCAGGTGAAAACCCATTTTATTGACCATGCCCCCCCAAATTGACCGTTAACCCCCTAGTTTTGACCTGGCATCACCCATGTATTGCCCAT
This sequence comes from Conus ventricosus, assembly GCA_018398815.1. Taxonomy (NCBI): domain Eukaryota; kingdom Metazoa; phylum Mollusca; class Gastropoda; order Neogastropoda; family Conidae; genus Conus; species Conus ventricosus. The sequence continues at coordinate 89,478,576 of CM031609.1, forward strand.
GGCACCACACATGATTGACCTGGCCCACCCATTGACCTGGCACCCCCCCCTGCTTTGACATGGCCCCCCCCATGTTTTGACCATGGCCCCCCCTTTTGCCCATGGCTCCCCATTGCCATGAAAACCCACCCATGATTGACCATGGCATCACCCCATGTTTGACCATGGCACCCCCTGTTTACCATGGTGAAACCCCAGTATTGACTATGGCCCCACCCATGTATTGCCCGGGGACCACCCATGTATTGCCCATGGGACCACCCATTGACCTGGCACCACCCTTATTGACCATGGCACCACCAAGCATTGGCCTGGCCACCCTGATTGACCATGGCACCACCCATGTATTAACCAGGGTGCCAACCCTGTTTTGACCAGGGGCACCACCCAGTTTACAGGGCAAACCCATTGACCATGGATCACCCAGCATGGACCTTTGGACCCCCCTGTTTTGACAGGGCACCACCATTGCCAGGCATCGCCCTGCTTGACCATGGCACCCCCCATTGACCATGGCACCACCCTTGTTTTAAAAATGGCCCATCTGATTGACCTGCCCACCCCATGTTTTTGACCATGGCGCCCCCCCATTGTCCAGCATCACCCGTTTTGACCAGGCACAACCCTTTGACCAGGCCCCCAATGTTTCCCATCGCGCACCCATGATTGCCCAGGTGCAACCCATGATTGACCAGGGTGCAATCCATGTATTGACCTGGTGCAACCCATGTATTGACCTGGTAAAAACCCATGTTTTTGACCAGGGGCGCAATCCATGTATTGACCATGGTGAAAACCCCATGTTTACCATGGCGCCCCCCATGTATTGACCATGGCGCCACCCTGTTTTCCAGGCCCCCCTGTATTGACCAGGCACCTCCTTAGACCTGGGAAACCCCATGTATTACAATGGCCCACCCAATGACCATGGCGCGACATATGTATGACCATGGCGCCACCCATGTATACCAGGGCGCCATCCATGTTTTTGACCGGCGCCACCCAGTATTGACCGGGCGCCACCCATTTTCTGCCCAGGACCCCCCAATATTGACCATGGCACCACCCATTACCATGGCGCCCCCGTTTGACAGGCACCACCAGCATTGACCATGGCACCACCCTTTGCCCAGGGCGCCACCCATGTATTGACCGGCACCCCCATTGACCATGGCGCCCCCAAATTTTATTGCCATGGCACCCCCCACTGACCAGGGCAAACCCCAAATGAAAATTTACCGGGGCCACCCATGACCGACACCACCCAGTATGACCAGCACCACCCATTGACCAGGCGCCACCAATGAAATTTGACCATGCCCCCACCCATTGACCAGGCCCCACCCATTGACCATTGCACCAAAAAATATTGACAGGCACCACCATTGCCCACGGCGCCACCCATTGACCAGGGGAAACCCAGTATTGCCCAGGGCACCACCCTGATTGCCCATGGCACACCCTTTATTGCCAGGGCCCCACCCTTTGACCGGGTTTACCCCCCATTGAAAAAGGCACCCCTTTGACCAGGGCACCCCCCCTTTGACCAGGCGCCACCCTGTTTTGCCCATGGCACCCCCCAAGTTTTGCCAGGCACCCTTTATTTTTGACCATGGCGCAACCCCATGTTTGCCGGGGCCCCACCCTGTTTTCACCAAGCCCACTCAAAATTGACCATGGCCCCACCCATGTTTTGCCATGGCACCCCCCGGGGTATTGACCATGGCACCACCCCATTTCCAAAAGAACAACCCTGTATTGACCATGGGCCACCCTGTATTGACTATGGAAACACCCTGTATTGACCATGGGCGCCACCCATTGACCAGGCGCCCCCCATGTATTGACCATAAAAACCCCCTATTGCCCAGGCGCCCCCATTGACCAGGAGCCACCAATTGACCTTTGGCCCACCCCATGATTGACCATGGCGCACCCATTGCTTGGCGCCACCCATTTTTTCCCCCATGGCACCCCCCTGTTTTGCCATGGCACCACCAGTATTGCCCATGGTGAAACCCAAAGTATTACCATGGCACCCCCCCATTGACCATTGCACCACCTTGTATGCCCAGCATCACCCATGTTTGCCGGGGCACCACACATGTATTTGCCAGGGCACCACCCATTGACCATGGCACCACCCATGTATTACCAGCCCCAAACCCAGCATAACCAGGGCAACCCAGTATTGCCCGGGCCCACCCATTGCCGGCACCCCCATGATTGACCAGGCATCACCCGTATTGACCAGCACCCCCCCTTATTGAGCATGGTGAACCCCATGATTACCATGGCACCCCCCCCCTGTATTGCCATGGCACCACCCATTGACCATGGCAACCCATGATTGACCAGGGGCACACCCATGTAATTGGCCAAGGCATCACCCTGTATAGACCAGGCACCCCCCAAGATTGCCATTGGGGCAACCCTTTAAATTGCCCCTGGCACCCCCTGTTTTGCCCAGGCACCACCCATTGCCCATGGCACCCCCAGCTTGACCATGGTCCCCCCATGTTTTGCCATGGCCCCAACCCTTTGACCTGGCTCACCCTGCATTGCCCCTGGCCCCACCCATTGACCATGGCACCCCCGTATTGCCCGGGACCACCCTGTATTGACTATGGCCCCCCCCCATTTTTTGGCCATGGGCCCCCATTGACCATGGCATCACCCATGTTTTGGACCATGGCACAACCCATGTATTGACCATGGTGGAACCCATGATGACCAGGGCAACCCAAGTATTGCCCATGGCCAAAAACCCTGTATTGCCATGGTGCAACGCATGTATTGCCCTGGGGCCACCCATTTTTGACCATGGGCCCACCCATGTATTGCCCCCCCTGGCACAACCAGTTTTTGACCTTTTGTGCAACCCCATTTTGCCTGGCACCACCCATGTTTTGACCAGGACCCCCATTGACCATGGCATCCCCCATGCATTGCCTGGTCCACCCGTTTGCCAGGCCCCACCCATTGGGCCATGGACACCCATGCATTGCCAGGCACCCCCCATTGACAGGCACCACCCTGAAATTGACTATGGCACCACCCATGTATTGGCAAGGCCCACCCATTGACCATGCATCACCCAGCATTGACCAGGGCACAACCCATGTATTGACCCATGGGGAAACCCCCGTTTGCCATGGGAAACCCAAGATTGACCATGGCCACAACCCGTATTGACCAGGTGCACCTGTATTGCCCATGGCGCCACCCATGTATTGACCATGGCACCCACCCATGTTTTGCCCATGGCAAACCCATGTATTGACCAGGGGCAACCCATGTTTGACCGGGCCCCACCCATTGACCAGGGAACTATGATTGCCATGGCGCCACCCATTTATTGCCCTTTGGGCCCCCCGTGTATTGCCCATGGGCCACCCATGTATTGACCAGGGCACCCCCATTATTGACCATAAAACCACCCATGAAAAAAATTGCCATGGGGCAACAATGTATTGACCTGGCCCACCCATTCCCCATGGCACCACCCATTTTGACCATGGCATCACCCATGTTTTGACCATGGAACCACCCATGTATTGACCAGGTGAAACCCGATTTATTGCCAGGCACCCCCCAGTATTGACCAGGCCACCCCAGTATTGACCAGGCCCCCCCGACCAGGGGCCCCCAGTTTGCCAGGCACCCCCCCATTGACCAGGCAAAAACTAACAGTATGTGATTGGGGGGGAGGGGGAAAAAATGTTGCGTTATTTTTTCCCTCCACCCATCAGCACATTTTATTAGGCAGAACATTGCCACTGCAGGTTGAATGCGTACCCCCCCATTTCTTCTCAAACATAAGAGCAAGCTTTATTTATAATTCAATATTTCTTGCAGTCATTGCAACACCAAGCTGCTCTGTAAGTTGCTGGAACGGTGCTCGGTACTTATCCTTGGAATTTATTAGTTTGCGCAATGGTCAATACATGGGTGGCGCCATGGTCAATATATGTATATATATATATTTTATTTATTTATTATATACACGGATTTGAAATATGGACATGTATGAATTGTCTCTCTCTCTCTCTCTCTCTCTCTCTCTCTCTCTCTCTCTCTCTCTCTCTCTCTCTCTCCTCCTCTCTCTCTCTCTCTCTCGCTCTCTCTCTCTCTCTCTCTCTCAGGTGTTACTGTCAGTGACACGTACCTTGTGGTGTCGGCGTCTACCTGGCTGTCAGTGACACGTACCTTGTTGTGTCGGCGTCTACCTGGCTGTCAGTGACACGTACCTTGTGGTGTCGGCGTCTACCTGGCTGTCAGTGACACGTACCTTGTGGTGTCGGCGTCTGCCTGGCTGTCAGTGACACGTACCTTGTGGTGTCGGCGTCTGCCTGGCTGTCAGTGACACGCACCTTGTGGTGTCGGCGTCTGCCTGGCTGTCAGTGACACGCACCTTGTGGTGTCGGCGTCTGCCAAGTCTTCCACTTGGCTTGGGGTGTGAGTCAAATTTGCCATGAAATAACAGCTACTTCTGACATTCAACGCTTGTATGTATGTACGTATGTATGTAGTATATGTAATATATATGCATATGTGTATGTGTGTATGCATGTATGTATGTATGTATGCATGTATGCATGTATGTATGTGACGGTATGTGTGTATAACATGTGACGTCAGACGGTGGCGACCAGAGCGGCTGTGTCTTCACGTCGCTCTGCTTGATTTGCTTGTGTGGCGTTCATCCGTGTCACTGTCCTGGTCAACACAGTCAGTCCAGAAATGCTTCGACATCAACAGTGAACTGACGACGTTAAAACATCAACGAGAGCTGCTCTCCACAGTGGCATCATCAAACGTGTGGTGGATTGAGTGGACACAGAGCAACCGACGGGAGGCCATGGAGACCCAGTTGACTTTACCAGAGAGCAGACCTGGGCTACCTTCAACGTTGTACTGCCAGACAATCTGTTACAGTGCTGTTGTTGGTGTGTTGAACATTTATAGCCAAGGTTGCGTTATTGTAGTTATCACAAAGTTTGCAATAAAAATGATTGATATGTATGTATGTATGTATGTATGTATGTATGTATGTATGTATGTATGTATGTATGTATGTATGTATGTATGTGTGTGTGTATGTATGTATGTATGTATGTATGTATGTATGTATGTATGTGCGTGTGTATGTATGTATGTATGTATGTATGTATGCATGCATGTATGTATGTATGTATGTATGTATGTATGTATGTATGTATGTATGTATGTATGTATGTATGTATGTATGTATGTATGTATTTATGTATGTATGTATGTATGTATGTATGTATGTAATGCATGTATGTATGCATGCATGTATGCATGCATGTATGTATTTGTGTGTATGTAAATGTATATGTATGAAAGGTCAGCAATATCTGAGCGTGAGCTAGAGATGATAAGCACTGTCTGACCTGAGTCATGGCCGGTCAATATTATGCTTTGAGTCTTTGTCTGAAAAGACAGCTAGTCCTGATGATGAGCGATGGCCGGTCAATATTATGCTTTGAGTCTTTGTCTGAAAAGACAGCTAGTCCTGATGATGAGCGATGGCCCGTCAATATATGCTTTGAGTCTTTGTCTGAAAAGACAGCTAGTCCTGATGATGAGCGATGGCCGGTCAATATTATGCTTTGAGTCTTTGTCTGAAAAGACAGCTAGTCATGATGATGAGCGATGGCCCGTCAATATATGCTTTGAGTCTTTGTCTGAAAAGACAGCTAGTCCTGATGATGAGCGATGGCCGGTCAATATTATGCTTTGAGTCTTTGTCTGAAAAGACAGCTAGTCATGATGATGAGCGATGGCCCGTCAATATATGCTTTGAGTCTTTGTCTAAAAGACGCTAGTCTGATGATGAGCGATGGCCGTCAATTTATGCTTTGAGTCTTTGTCTGAAAGACAGCTAGTCCTGATGAGAGCGATGGCCGGTCAATATTATGCTTTGAGTCTTTGTCTGAAAAGACAGCTAGTCCTGATGATGAGCGATGGCCGGTCAATATTATGCTTTGAGTCTTTGTCTGAAAAGACAGCTAGTCCTGATGATGAGCGATGGCCGGTCAATATTATGCTTTGAGTCTTTGTCTGAAAAGACAGCTAGTCCTGATGATGAGCGATGGCCGGTCAATATTATGCTTTGAGTCTTTGTCTGAAAAGACAGCTAGTTCTGATGATGAGCGATGGCCCGTCAACATATGCTTTGAGTCTTTGTCTGAAAAGACAGCTAGTTTTGATGTCAAATGTTGACGCTTGAGATAACGAGTGCTGACGAATTCAGTTAGAAGATTGTCAGTTATCTTTTTTATAGTTTCCATATATATGTCCTTCTGTCTGTATGCTTGTCTACCTGTCTTGCTGAGAGAGAGAGAGAGAGAGAGAGAGAGAGAGAGAGAGAGAGAGAGAGAGAGAGAGAGAGAGAGAGAGAGAGAGAAGAGAGAGAGAGAGGAGAGAGAGAGAGAGAGCAAAACTTCATATCTTCAGATTTGTCAACAACAACACACACACAAACACACACACAAAACTCTCTTCATTTTCCCTGAATTCTAGCCGTTGTTCAGAAGCATAGAAACACACCATTTTAGCCCAAACAGTGGGTGGCCATGTTCTGCCTTCAGCTTAATGATATAACATGTTGTCTCTGCTCTCACATCGAAAGAGTGCAGTACGCTTGGCCAGGTGTGGCTTTCGTGGGCAGGTGATTTGTGGTTTTAGCAGCTGTCACGTCTTACACTTTGCAGCGGAAGTTAGATGACGTCGTTGCCAAAGGACACGTGACTTGTTTGGGCGGATGACACATCTTGAATTTGGCTGTAGACACAAAGCGGCGTTGCTATGAATGTCAGCTATATCTAGTTGCCACAATTTGACGCTTGAGGTAACTGGCACTGAGAGACTGCGTTAATGCCTGCCAGTCATTTGTTTTAGACCGTGTCTGTCTGTCTGTCCGACAGAGCACTATGTCTGACTGCCAACCTTTTACGCCTGCATTAACAAGGACTGGGAGACTGGATTTGTGGGCTGTCAATGAACTCCCTCGCTCTCCCTGCTGTCTTTTTGCCACCTGTCAAGAGAAGAGAGAGAGGAGAGAGAGAGGGGGAGAGAAGAGAAGAGAGAGAGAGAGGGAGAGAGAGAGGAGAGGAGAGAGAGAGGAGAGAGAAAGAGAGAGAGAGAGAGAGGAAGAGGGAGAGAGGCGAACAGAACAAGACAGAGCGGGAGGGAAGGGGGAAAGGGGAAGAGGGGAGGTAGACACAAAACTTTTTTATCTGCAGATTAGTCAAGAAAAACCCCTGTTTATTCTCAATGTAACAAATTGTTCTAAAGCCCCGAAATACAAGGTTCGCCCGAACAGTGGGTGGGCGGGGACTTTAGCGAACTCCTTTCGTCTCTGCATCCCATTGAACAGTACACGATAGGTCGGGTGTGGTGCCGGCAGCAGGTGACTTGTGTTTTGGGCGTCCATCTACCAAGGTGTGGGGGGCTTATTGCAAGGTTACTATAAGGTCACTAACATTACTGCTAAGGCAAATTTTTTTTTTTCTAACTGCGGGTTTTTTCGTTTTAGATACTAAGGGCTGACAGACTGGATTAGGGAACGTAAAGGGAAATTTTCTTTTGCCTATGAATGTCTGTCTGATAGGACGGCTGTTTTTTACGAGCTTTTTGGGTTTTTTTGTTAAAACATCAATTTGGTTTTTAGAAAAAAATCAACTCTTTAAATTTTTTAACCCCCTCCTTTCCTCTTCTTTCTCTCTCCCTCTTTTCTCTCTCTCCCTCTCTCTCCCCCTCCCTTTCCCTCTCTCCCTCCCTCTCTCTCCCACCCCTCCTCCTCCCCCTCTCTCTCCTCCCCCTCTCTACCTCTCTTTCTCTCACCCCCCTCTCGCCCCCTCTTTCCCCCTCCCCCTTTCCCCCCCCCCCCCTTTTCTCTCTCCTCTCTCTCTCTCTCTCTCTCTCTCTCCCCTTTCTCTCTCTCTATCCTCTCTCGCTCTCTCTCTCCTCTGTCTGTCTTTTTCCTTTCTGTCTAAGAGAGAGAGAGAGAGAAGAGAGAGAGAGAGAGAGAGAGAGAGAGAGAGAGAGAGAGAGAGAGAGAGAGAGAGAGAGAGAGAGAGAGAGAGAGAAACTTCAGTATCTGCGGAGTATCAAGAAACTCACTATTTCCTCTCAATTCTTATCGCAAACTGTTGATGGTCATGTTATACGTTTAGCAGAACGACATGCTGCCTTTGTCATCTTACTGAACGAGTGCAGCACTCGCAGTCCAGGTGTGGCTTTTGGCTGCATGTGACATAATATAAATTCTGGTGGCTGTGACGTCTTTCACCTGGCTATGTAAATAAGACGACACCACCAGGAAAGGACAGGCGACTTGTGGTTTTGGCATCTATTTCGTCTTGCTCTTGCGGTGGATGCCAGGCGACGCCACTATGAAAGGTCAGCTCTATTTGGCTGCCAACGTTTGATTGCTTAGTAAGATAAGATAAGATAATTTGCTTGTAGCCCAGCCGACCACAAAGGGCCACACCAGGCTGTCACCGCGTTAAATAATCAACTCACAAGTCATTCATTCCACACAACTCTTTAAAAATACATCTTGGAAAACCTCATCCGAAAGTTTGTTAAAAATCTGTCCACTGTCAAATCTCAGATCCAATGGAAAATGTTAATCTCTTTCAAGAACACAAAGATCGCGTCAGGCGGAACATCTCTGAACAAGGTTTTCATGGACTCTGCTGTAAAATGTTTTGTGTCTCACATCATGCAAGTCCCAACACTCTAAAAGAACATGTTTTCATTGTGAGTGGCACAGGACATGGAATGCACCACGGAACTTCTTCACTCTTTAAAAGGTATGAATGACTTGAGGTCACAAGCACCGAGAGCCTGCATTAGTGGCCTGTCAATCATTTGTTTTAGACTGCGTCTGTCTGTCTGAAAGAATGTCTGCTTCTGACTGTCAACGTTTGAAACGCTTTTAGTTAGCGAGGGCTGGCAGACTGGATTTGCGGACTGTCGTGAACCCTTATAGTCTGTCTGTCTGTCTGTCTGTCCTGTCCCTCTGAGAGAGAGAGAGAGAGAGAGGGGAGAGGAGAGAGAGAGAAAAAGAGAGAGAGAGAGAGAGAGAGAGAGAGAGATTCAGATTCAGATGATATAATCATTTAAGGCCATAGTCCCATATGATGAGTATGATGAGGCAATAACAATATTACAGGAAAATTATTATTAAGACAGCAGGATCACAAGTCCCTACAAACACAATATAAAAAGGATCATGATAACATTGTTTCGCTCAACTAAGAAGCTTTATGTATGTATGTATATATATATATAATATATATATATATATATATATATATATAATATATACAAGAGAGAGAGAGAGAGAGAGAGAGAGGAGAGAGAGAGAGAGAGAGAGAGAGAGAGAGAGAGAGAGAGAGAATGCTGAACAAATGTGTATATATATATATAATAT
>CM031609.1:89489388-89491888 GCA_018398815.1 Conus ventricosus
AAGAAGTTTTTTTTTTAGAACGAAAAATGAAGGAAATTTTAAAAAAAGGAAAAAAGGGGGGGGGGTTTTTTTTTTTGTTGTTTGGGGGGCGGGGGGGGGCCGCGGGGGTGGGGCTTCCCCCGGGGGGGGAAAAAAGGGGGGGGGGGGGTTTTTTTTTTTTTTTTTTTTTTTTTTCCCGGGGCCCGGGGGGCCCCTTTTAAATTCCGGGGAGAGGGAATAATTTTGGGTTGTTTTCCTGGGCGTTCCGGGGGGGGTTTCCTCGGGGGGGGGGGTTTTTTGGTTTTTTTGTAAGGAAAAGGGGGGGAAGGAAAAATTTTAAAAAAAAATTTTAATATATTTTTTTTTTTTTTTTTTTTTTTTTTGCGTGTTCTTGGGTCTTCCCCGTTCGGGTGTTTTTTTTTCCGGCCTTCTGGTGCCCGGGAAAGGCCGTGCGGGGGGACCCCGCCCGGGGTTTTGGTGGGTTTTTGGTTTTTGAGGTGGTTGGGGTTGGTGTGTTAGTGGTGTCCTCGCCGTGGGCGGGTGGTTGGGTCGTGGGGTTCCGGCAGCGGGGGGGGTGTTTTTTTTCGCCGGGGCTTGCGTCTGTTGGGGTGCCCCTGGGGTTCTCTTTGGGTTGGTTTGGTGATTGTGTTTTTAGTTAGGAGGGTATTTTATATTTAATATTTTTTTTTAAAATTTTAAAAAAAATAATTAAAATTTTCAAAAATAAGAGGGGGTGCTTCTTGGGTCCCCCCAGCACCTTGGGTTTTCTTTTTTCGTTGCCTTAAAGCGACCCTGAGAAAGGTCGTGACGGTGAAAAAAGACCCATGACCGGGAAACCCTGTTGAAGGGGAAAGACTACAACTTTGGATTCCTCTTGGGGGCACATAAGACCGATGGCGAAATTTGGGGCTGGTCTGAGTGGCACTGTCTTTCATCTGCCCGGGGGCGGGGGTTGGTTGGGGTTGGGGGGGTTCTGGGCAGCTGGGGGGGGGTTTTTTCGCCGGTGGGCTCTCTCATGAATAGGGGCGGGAAAACCCCCAGGGGGATGCTATTTTTGGGCTGTTTTTAGCTGCACCCTGTAGTCTAATTTACCTCTTTTCAGGGCAGGTTTTTGTCCCTTGATTTTTAAAGGGAGTGTCCTGGCGTGCCTGTCCCCATCGTAAACACAGCGCAGGCCCCAAAGGGTGGTACGGACTGTCAAAGGCAGGTGAAGACAGTGCTTCTCTGGTCCCCCCAGCCCCTTCGGGGTTTTTTTTTCTTTTTCCCTTTAAAAGGCTGACCGGAAAAAGGTCCAGTGACGGGGGGGAAAACCCACGACCACGGGGAAAGCCCTGTGACAGGGGGAAAGATTCAACTTTGGATCTCTCTTGAGGGACATAAGCCGAAAAGGCGAAAGCTTGGCTGTGTCTGGAGTGGCACTGTCTTCTTTGTTCCGGGGGCCCAGGGGGGTTTTGGGTTTCTGTGGGGGGGTGCTCGGCAGCTGGGGGGTGGTTTTTTTTTCCCCGGGTTGGGTTTCTGCAGACTAAAATAGGGGGCTGGAACCCATGGGGATGCCTTTTCGGGGGTCTAGGAGCTGAAACCCTTGTATCTAATTTTACCTCTGTTGGGGGAAGCAGGTATGTCCCTTGATATTTTAAGGAGTGTCCTTTTGCGGGCCTGTCCCCTTCGTAAAACACAGCGAAAGGCCCTCCGGGGGTGGTACGGCTGCTCCTAAAGGCAGGTGAAAAAACAGGGGCCTTCTCGGGTTTCACCCCCAGCCCCTTTTCGGGTGTTTTTTTTTTTCCCTTCTATATTTATATATATTTTATATTTATATTATATATATATATATATTATATTTATATATTTATATACATACCATCATACTTTACATAAAAACATACATACAAACATAATTCATACATACATAGATATATACAAAACAAAAGAGACAAAGACAGTTTAGAGAAAAGTGACTGAGAAAGAAGCAGACAGAAAAAACTTTCACAGCGACCCGGTTTAGAAAAAGGGAAGAAGAGGGGAAGGGAGGAGGAAGGAAGGGGGGGAGGAGGGAAGGAGAGGGAGGGGGGAAGGAGGAGGGGAGGAAAAAAGGGGAACAGGGGGAAGAGGAAGAAAAAGTAAAAGGGGATGACAAGCAGGAGGGGGCGAGGAGTAGGAGGAGAGTCTGCAATAATGGATCATAAAACTGTGTCCCAACTGAACATTAGAGGGAAAATTGCGTGGCGGGGGACCCACAGGGATTGTTTGAAAAAATTTTTTTTTTTTTTAAAAATTTTAAATTTCTGGACCTTTAAAGATTTTTTCCACTTCATCTTCTTTCAGGGGCGGCCCCTCATTCTTTGGTTCGTATGACTTGGTCTTGTTCTTTATTATTTTGCCAGAGCTGACGTAAGAAATAGTAGGACAGACATTTCGAAAGAAAATCTGTAATTAAAAAAAAAAAACAAAAAAAAAAACACCACCACCACCCCAAAAAAAAAAAGAAAAAAAGAAAAAAGAAAAAGAGAAACAGACTTCAAAC
>CM031609.1:89499388-89504388 GCA_018398815.1 Conus ventricosus
CTCCGGACAAGCTGTGAAAAACACGTGCAAAAAAGTGAACGGCACAGCGTGTACAGATGTAAAGAAACCCTTTTCTTTCCTGTTGTGGAATGTGAATGGCTTATTTCTAAACTAACCGACCGTGATTTTATGTCGTTATTTACGATTTTGATTTCATATGTTTGATTGAAACATTTATGGACGAATGTCGTGCTGATATGTTTGTTGGTTATGAAGTCTTTTGTAAATCTGCAGTTAAATTTTCTAAACAAGGGAGGCGTTCAGGCGGAGTGATTTGTTTATTCAGAAAAGAATTGTCTCCCTTTGTTAAACTTCTCGACGTTAATCATTCAAACTTTTGTGTGTTCTTGATCGATAAAAGATTATTTGGAATAGATAAGGATGTTTTGTACTTTTGTTCCTATATACCTCCAGAAGGTTCACCTTTTTATGCCCATTTTGACATTGATAATGGTATTAATTTACTAGAAGAATGTCTCGTTGATTTATTGTTACCTAGGGATGTTTATGTTATATTAAATGGTGACCTCAATAGCAGAACCTCAAACATTTCACAAGACATATTGTGAGCGATGTTCCTGATGAGCATTTCCATAGCCGGCCTCTCAGTATTAATCGACACTGCCGAAGACTGTACATTGAATAATTATGGTAAATTGCTACTGAATGTGTGCACTACTGTAGATCTGTGCATTCTTAATGGCGTGTGTAAAGGTGACCTTGAAGGTCGCTATACATACATGTCCTGATACTGGTGCCAGTGTTGTCGATTATTTCATATTTTCTAAAGAACTTTTTGCTCTTTTGTATGATTCATGTATGCTTAATGTTTTAGAACGCATAGATTCTGACCATTTACCTGTATCGCTTTCTTTTGCTTTTCCTAAAGAAAATACTGTACATGCCAGTAACAAGACAGAAAATCTTGTTATAGAAAAACTCGTCTGGAATGATGAACACGCTAGTTTGTTTCGTAGTACATTATGTAGTGATGGAATTCGTACAAAGATAGATGCTGCTATAAGTTTATTAGATGTGGATATAAATTATGCGCTAAACATGTTTAATGATGGCATGAAGGAAAGTGCAGACTGCATGAGAAGATGTATACATATTAATAGTAACAAAGTACCTGGTGACTGGTATGATAAAGAATGTGATGCTAGTAAAAGGAAAACCATGAGGTACTTCGTATCAGTCGTCGCACTTAAAGATCGAGGACAGAAATGCTTACTCAGTTGCTAGGCGAGAATAATAAACATTTATTGAAAAAGAAAAGAGAAAGACTCAACAATTCTTTAGTTCAAAAACTTGTATCATCTATAAACTGTCAAAGGAATTTTGGGATACTATTCAGAGGATTTCTTTCAAACGAAAACAGCCCAGGAATAACATCAGTATTGAAACATGGTTTCAACATTTCCAGGCTCTACTAGAGTCTGACGTTAGTAACGTTGTGTGTTGACCAAACACTTGATGTCAACAATGATAGTTATATGAATCGACCAATTACACAAGACGAAGTAGCATTAGCGTGTAGAAAATTGAAAAATCGCAAGGCGGCTGGCCCTGACGGTATTATTGGTGAACTATTTAAACATGCTTCTGATCAGGTAATGCCATTCTTTCTGAAACTGTTTAAATATCTTATTTGATAAAGGTACGTTCCCAGAAAACTGGACTGAATCAGTTATTTTTGCCCATTTTTAAAAAGGGCGACGTTAATAACCCCAACAATTACAGAGGGATCTCTATTAGTGATATTAGTAGTAAAATCTTTGGGACAATTATTAATAATCGACTGCAAGAATGGGTAGAGGAAAATGATATCACAGGTGATTATCAAGCAGGCTTTAAGAAGGGTTACTCAACTATTGATCACATGTTTACATTGCTTGCGTTGTGCAGAAGCAGTTTTCTAACAATAGGAAGTTATACGTAGCTTTTATAGATTTTCAAAAAGCGTTTGACCTCCATTAATAGAAATCTCCTCTGGCCCATTTTTGACCAAAAATGGTGTTAAAGGTAAACTCCATAGATGTATTAGAAGTATGTATGATAGAGTAAGAACCAGAGTCCGTTGTGGAACAAAACTTACTGACTATATTAATTGCTCTAGAGGAGTCAAGCAGGGAGATGCATGCAGCCCTATCTTATTTTCTTTGTTTATTAATGAGTTAGCTCTTGATGTAATCAACAATGGTAAACATGGTGCTTTAATTATCGCTCGACGCTTTTGAATTGTTTATCCTTCTGTTGGCCGATGATGTTGTTTTGATGTCTGAAACTGTTATAGGGTTGCAAACACAATTGAATAGCTTGCACCGTGCCGCTAGTTCATTGCAGTTGAAAGTCAACATGGAAAAAAGCAATATTATAGTATTTCGTAAAGGTGGTTATTTAAGTGTAAGGGAAAGGTGGGTATACGATGGTACTCCTATGCCAATTGTCAATGCTTATAAATATTTAGGAATATTATTCTCAACACGTTTGAGTTTTGTTGGCGCATGCAAAGACCTTTCAAGTAAAGCAAAAAATGTTGTGCTTTGTATCATGAAAAAGTTACATGTTCTTAATAATTCTTCATTCATGTTGTTTATAAAGCTATTTGATTCTCAGGTTCAACCGATTGTACAGTACGGCTCTGAGCTATGGGGACTAGAAAAAGCTGCTATCCATTGTGAATCTGTTCAAATGTTTGCTCTGAAAAGGTTTCTTGGTGTAGATAGACGGACTCCAAATGATCTAATTTACGGTGAGACTAATCGATTTCCCATTTACATTACCTCTGCTGTCAGATGTATCCGCTACTGGCTGAAACTGTTACAAATGGAAGACTTTAGAATTCCTCGTAAGGCGTACAATATGTTGTATGACTTAGATGCTAAAGGCAAAAGTAACTGGGTGTCCAAAGTGCGCCATTGTCTATTTGAATACGGATTTGGATTTGTTTGGCTGAATCAAGGGGTTGGTAATACTAAAGAGTTTGTATGTGTTTTTTCGTCAACGGTTGGTTGACTGCAGATGGCAGAAATGGGCTGATCATATTCATACCAGCGACAGATTTGATTTATACAGGACCTTTTGTGATGTTCATGACTTGAAAACGTACTTAACCTTAAATATGGACAGGCACCTAAAACATGTAACAGCAAAGTTCAGATTAGGAATATCTGCATTGGCCACTCATTATTTTAGATATCGCATATGTAATGATTATGATATGCTTTGTCCTTTATGTAAAAAATCAGTTGAAACCGAATTACACTTCGTCCTGTCCTGTCCAGCTCTCATGAGCATCAGAGAAAAGTTTATTAAGCCCAAATATTACAGCCAGCCATCCTTGTTTAAACTGAGCCTACTTTGTTCATCTACTTCTGCAGAAGTTGTTAAGAATTTTTCTTTGTTTTTGTACAAGGCCTTTAAGTATAGAGAAATTTTCACTTCTTAAAATTGCCCTTTATTCTTGTTCGTTCCGTAATTTGATTTCATGTAACCATTGTACTTGTATGTTCACACACCCCTTCATTAGGGGCCTTGGCCTGTTATATGAATAAATCATCTGAATCTGAATCTGAATCTCTCTCTCCTCTCTCTCTCTCCTCTCATCTCTCTCTCTCTCTCCTCTCTCCTCTCCTCCTCTCTCTCTCTCTCTCTCTCCCTCTCACTCTCTCACATACACACATGGGCCGCGCGCATGCGCGAATGCACGCACGCACGCACACGCACACCCACACGCACACACGTGCTCACACACACACTCTCATATAACGCACTTACACACAAACACACATGTGTATATTAATTTTTTTTCTTTTTCTTTTCTTTTCTTTTTTTTTTACTCTAATATCACCATCGTTGTGAACAGACTCTAAATTAAATCAATCAAATCAATCACACACACACACACACACACACACACACACACACACACACACACACACACACACACACACACACACACACACCGCGCGCGCACGCACGCACGCACGCACGCACGCACGCACGCACGCACGCACCACGCACGCACACACATTCGCAAGCACGCTCGCACGCACGCACACACACACACACACACACACACACACACACACACACACACCACACACACACACACACACACACACACACACACGCACGCACGCACGCACACACACACACCACACACACACACACACACACCACACACACACACACACACACACTCCACACACACACACACACACACACACACACAACACACACACACACACACACACACACACACCACACACACACCAAAACCACACACACACACACACACACACACACACACACACACACACACAACACCACGCACGCATGTACGCACGCACGTACACACACACACACACACACACACACACACACACACACACACACACACCACACACACACACACACACACATGCACGTATGCACCCACACGTGCAGAGAGAGAGAGAGAGGAGAGAGAGAGAGAGAGAGAGAGAGAGAGAGAGAGAGAGAGAGAGAGAGAGAGCAAATTAATCAAAATGGTGATTTCGTTGAAAGAAGATTGGAAACTAAATATTCCTTGATGGGAAACAGTGTTACACGCATCCTAAATGAATGTCGCAAGCTAAGAATGACTGACCGACAAATGGCGTGTCCGTGACAAATTGCTCCGAGTCAGATTTAATTAAGCGATGCCATTTTTGCCCAGCTTTGACAGAAACACCATTAACACGATTCAAGCCTGTAGTAATAGCACTTGCGGTCTTCCTTTTCTCTCCAAACATTTCCATTATTAGACAATGTTGTGGAAAAGAATGTGAAAAAGGTAAGGAGGAACAGAAAGAAAGAAAGAAAGAAAGAAAGAAAGAAAGAACAGAAACATATACGAAAAACAGAAAGAAATGAAAGAAAAGAGAGAAGAAAACAAGAAAGAAAGAAAGAACGGGAAAAGAAAAGAAAAAAAAACAAACAAACAAAACCCCCCAGAAAGAATGGACGAAAGAAAA
>CM031609.1:89521888-89526888 GCA_018398815.1 Conus ventricosus
TATGCCTGTAACCTGGAACATGGTGAGGAAGATGCGTCGGTTAGGCGCTGTTCAAAAGATTCAGTTACCAATAGGTTTGGAGCTTCTCTTATTGAATTGTGTTATTTGTGTGATCTGCTAATGGTGAATGGAAGCTGCAGAGGAGATGTTAATGGCGAATTTACTTATGTGTCATCGCATGGGTGTGGTGTGATCGATTATTTCATTTTTTCATCAGACCTGTTGAAAACATGTGACATGTGTGGGTGATACTTCACATTCTGGGCATTTTCCGGTCGAATTGACATGGGATGTGACATGTGTGGGTGATACTTCACATTCTGGGCATTTTCCGGTCGAATTGACATGGGATGTGACATGTGTGTGGGTGATACTTCACATTCTGGGCATTTTCCGGTCGAATTGACATGGGATGTGACATGTGTGTGGGTGATACTTCACATTCTGGGCATTTTCCGGTCGAATTGACATGGATGTGACATGTGTGGGTGATACTTCACATTCTGGGCATTTTCCGGTCGAATTGACATGGGATGTGACATGTGTGGGTGATACTTCACATTCTGGGCATTTTCCGGTCGAATTGACATGGGATGTGACATGTGTGGGTGATACTTCACATTCTGGGCATTTCCGGTCGAATTGACATGGGATGTGACAGTGTGGGTGATACTTCACATTCTGGGCATTTTCCGGTCGAATTGACATGGGATGTGACATGTGTGGGTGATACTTCACATTCTGGGCATTTTCCGGTCGAATTGACATGGGATGTGACATGTGTGGGTGATACTTCACATTCTGGGCATTTTCCGGTCGAATTGACATGGGAGAGTGAACAGTATGTAAAGGGAGAGAACGTGTTGCCAGAAAATGAGGAAGAAAGAATTGTGTGGTATGATGCAAACGTGAAGATTTACAAAGATGAAACTGATTCATGAGTTTAAAGAATACTCGAAGAGATCGAAAGATATTCTGAAGGATGACATTATTAAATGGATTGATATTTCTGTGAATGTGTTATATGCAGCGGCAGCGTGTGTGAGTCGGGTAAGTGGGAAAAATGGAGAAAAAAAATGGTTTGATAAAGAATGTTCTCAATAGAAAATAACTGTTAAAGGTCTTCTAAAGAGCTGGCGAAGCTCAAAAACAAGTTTAGTAAATCGTAAGGAGCTGTATGTCAACGAAAGAAAACTATTTAACAAGCTGTATGTCAACGAAAGAAAGCTATTTAACAAACTGAGAAAAGAGAAGAAAGAGAAATATGATGATTTAAGGCTTACAAATATGAGAGTCGATTAATGATCCAAAGTTATCTTGGTCAACCATCAAATCTGTAAATAGAAAAGTGTCATTTATAATGAACTTAATTCCCAACAGTGGTATGATCATTTCTATAGTCTTCAGTGATGGTGAAGATACAGGTGAACACGAAAATGAGGTGACAAAAGAAGAAAACGATAATGTAGAAGAACATCTGTTCAATTACCCGATTTCCAAAAGTGAAGTTATGAACGGTAGCAAACATTTTGAAACTTTGAAAAAGAAGTGCTGATATCAGTACAATTATAAGTGAACAACTGAACCAGGTAAATGCTGCTGTTATCAATTTTTTAGTGGATCTCTTTAACGTCCTCTTTGAGAAAGGATCGTTTCTTGTGGCCTACTAAAAATATATTATAGTACCAATATACAAAAAGGGAGATATGGACAATCTGGATAACTGCAGAGGAGTAGCAATGACAAGTGAAATAGGAAAGATTTATACACATATCTTAATAAAACGGCTTTTTAACGGGGCAGATAAAAAGGGAAAAATAATTAAAGAGCAGGCAGGATTCAGAGAGGGCTACAGCACCATAGACCATATATTCACCTTATATGCATTAGTCCAACGTATTTGATTTAAAATTTTAAGATGTATGTTGCTTTCGTTGACTTCAAGAAGGCATTTCATTCGGCGAAAAGAAATATATTGTGGAATGTGTTGAGGTAAAGTGTATAGAGTCATTAGAAGTACATATGATACTGTTCTGGCATGTGTGCGAGACAAACTTGTTTACACGGATTTCTTCAGTTGCCCAAGAGGCGTTTAGCAAAGTTGTTTACTAAGCCCACATTTGTTTTCGTTTTTGTTTGTTTGTTTGTTTGTTATAAATGAATTGGCAAAGTATCAGAAATGGGGAAAGCATGGAATACAGATGCGTGGGTGTCTTTGTGTGTGTGTGTGTGTGTGTGTGTGTGTGTGTGTGTGTGTGTGTGTGTGTGTGTGTGTGTGTGTGTGTGTGTGTGTGTGTGTGTGTTTGTGTGTGTGTGTGTGTGTGTGAGAGAGAGAGAGAGAAGAGAGAGAGAGAGAGAGAGAGAGAGAGAGAGAGAGAGAGAGAGAGAGAGAGAGAGAGAGAGAGAGAGAGAGAGGGACACACTACTGCAAACTGAAATCATCTCCATATACATTTTATTTGTTTGTTTGTCTGTGTTTTCTGGGAGATTGATATCAAAAGAAGAAACAAACGAAGGAGATCTAATTCAAAACCCGTAGCAAGCTCACAGTTGTTTGTATACAACTACAAATCGCTTTTTTTCCCTTCGTCCATCCTGGATGAAATGCAACCAGACAATTGCCTCCCATGCATCTGCCATATTTTCTGTCATTTTTCTCTGTCATTTAATTAAGTTCTTATTTATCTTTTTTTTTCTTTCTATTCTGCTGTTATTCTGCTGTGTTTGAAAACTCAGTCAGTCCTTCATTCTCCTTCATTTTCCCTTATAATCATCAGTAACAATTTCATTCGCTTGCCTTTCCTTGCTCGTCGTTTCGTCTTTACACCTTTCTCAACGCCTCTGATTGTTCCTTTACTAGTTTCTGTGTTCTGTGCTTTTCTGTTTCCGTCTGTCTGTTTTGCTTTTTTCTTTCTTTTTCCCCCCCTCCTTCTTCTTTTGTTCTCTCCTAATCTTCTGTAACAGCGAATGTCTTTGTCATAAAATCCATGCTCCTCGGAGAAATTGGGGTTGTGTCTTCTTGTCCGTTTGACAAGGTTAACACCAAACACTCTTGTTAATCATTTTTTTCCATTTTTTTCTTTTCTTCTTATTGTTTGGTTTGTGTCCGTTGTTTTGTTTTTCTTTCTCCTTCCTTCCTGCCTTCCTTTCTTCTTTCTTTCTTTTCTTTCTTTCTTTCTTTCTTTCTCTTTCTTTCTTTCCTTCTTTCTTTCTTTCTTTCTTTGTAATGCACATTTTGTATCTATTTCTTGACTTGTTGATTGATTGATTGATTGATTAATGGATTGATTGATTGATTTACTTATTGATATAATTATTTGTTTTGTCTATATACTGTTATTGATTGATTTACTTATTTATACAATCATTCAGTCTTTGTTTCGTTACTATTCTGCCTTTCACTGTGTCCTCTCTCCGTTTCCGTACATATATGTGCTGCTATATCTGATCAACTCGATCTTTTCCATTTGTTTGCTTTTACCGTGTCTATCCTTACCTTTAGAAATGCTTCTTATCGTCCATTGTGGCAGAACAATGAAGAAGGGAAGAAGGAAAAGAAACGGACGAAGACTGGAGGTATCATCTGAGTGCCATGAAGTCAAGGCCGAATACAAAACGACGGAGCTTGAGTCAGGTTCAGGGCATTTTCGGCTAGTGCTGGGCGTCCATCTTACAGATAACCAGCCATGATGGCCGCTTGTCACGTGATTTCATTATCTGTTATTGCACAGACACCCTCCGCCCCCATCCACCCCACTCCGCCCCTTTCTTTCTGTTTTTCATTTTGTTATCGTTTCTGTTTCTTTTTTAATTTTTTATTTATTTATTTTTTTTTTAAATCGTATCGTTTTTTTCTTGTTCATGATTTTGTGCGTGTCCTTGTTCTTCTTTTCTTGTTCTCTTGTTTGTGCTTGCTTTTGTTCTGGTTCTTGTCGTTGTTGTTCTTGCTGATGATCTTGTTTTTATTTATTTGTGTTCCTCCTGCTTCTCTTCCTCCTTCTCCTCGTCTTCTTCTTCTTCTGATGGTGATGATAATGGTTACGATGAACATGATAATGCTGATGACGATGATGAGAATAATGATGTGTTTGATTATATCTCCCCCCCCCCCCCACACACACACACACACACCACACACACTCACACACACACACGCACACACACGCACACACATGGTATATCCTATCAACTGTTATACCACTTGCCTTCACATTGGAAACGATTACTGCATTCATTTTACCAAAAATGTTGGTTTAATGGAACTCTCCCTTGTATCTGGAGAAGAGATCTGTTGTAGTCCCAGTTCCAAAACAAGGTAAGCCCAGGTCAGACATTGGTAGCTACAGGCCGATAGCACTAACCTCTCACGTTGGAAAGTTGTTAGAAAAGATTATACAAAGACGTCTTTTATATTTTTGTGAAAAAGAAAGTATAATCCCAGTGAATCAAGCGGGATTTCGCAAAGGTCGATGTACAATAGATCATTTGGTGAAACTTACCAGTCAATTAAAAAGCAGTTTGCTAGACGGAAAAGTACACTTGCTACCTTTTTTGATATCAGAAAAGCGTATGATAGTATCTGGCACGCTAGACTACTTTATAAATTGAAAGAAATAGGAATTAATGGAACGATGTTTCAATACTTTAAAAGTTTTTTTTTTCACAGAGATCCATATGTACAAGAATAGGGAAAGTTTACTCGTCTTTTCAGAGCATTGATATCGGAATTCCACAGGGCTCTATAATAGCCCCCATGTTGTTTAACATTCTTATTTATGATCTTCCAAAGATACTATCAAAAAGTGTGAGTTTAGTACAATATGCTGATGACATTGCTATGTGGATAAATACAAATATCCGAAAGCATACCGGCAAGAGAATTACGAATCATATACAGAAGATATATCAGTTAGAGATAGATAAATTAAACAACTTTATGGAAAATAACGGGCTTATTCTCTCAGGTGAAAAAACACAGTAATGTTTTTCAATAATGGAGA
>CM031609.1:89546810-89549310 GCA_018398815.1 Conus ventricosus
TAAACAGAGAAATAGTATTGGGCTGCACACATCTCCTTGTTTTACTCCGATAGTACATTGGATATAATCTGTTAATTTCCCTCCACATCTGACTTGGCCTTCACACTATTATACATGCTCATTATGCATCTGAACAATTTCCTCGGACCCCGTTTTAGTAGAATAGGCCATTAAAATACTTCTGTTTATAGAATCAAAGGCTTTCTCAAAATCGAATGAAAGCAACATATAATTTGCGATTTAAAGAAAACTGCTTTTGAACAAAGGCCATTAGAGTAAACATGTGATTTACGGTGGAATAATTACGTTTAAAACCAGCTAGTATTCGCCTGTAAGATTGTTTTCTTCCACCTATTCCTGCAGTCGACGATTTATAAATAGTACTGTATATCTTACTAGTTACATCACAAAGAGAAATACCTCGATAGTTGTCAGGATTGTTTACGCTACCCTTTTATAGATGGGAAGAACAATTGATTCGGTCCACTGCTCTGGGTAAGTGCCACTGTCCAAAAGTGAATTCATAAATCTAACAAGAAAATCACAAAACGATTTCGATTTACAACTAACTTTTAAAAACTCACCAATAATACCGTCCGGCCCAGCAGCCTTACGACTTTTAATTTTCCGATCGCAAACATCACTTCGTCTATGGAGATTGGACGGTTTTAAATTACTTTCTTCCTCTACATCATCTTCGCATTGAAGTGCGTCATCGGTATTAATATCCCTTGTTAAGAGTGCTTTGAAGTGGTCGTACCAACTATCAATACTAATCGTATTTAGAGGTTGTTTTCTTTTCACGGATATTTTATACACTGCGTTCCAGAACTGTTTCTGACTTTTCATAGATGTCAGTAGTTCATTTAACAAGGCATCGTTAAATTCCTTTTCCTTCCTCTTTAGTAAATGCTTGTATTCACGCCTTGCACAACGATAACAGTTACGATTATCATCCTTTAGCGTACGTTTAAATTTGCTTAGTAAATTTCGTACTTTCTTTTTATGAACTTTGCATTCCATATCGAACCAGTCTTTATCTTTATATTGTTTCTCACTGTGTATTCGTATTTTTATACATTCTGCAGCTTCCTTAATACATTCATTAAAAATCCTTAAAGCAGCATTAATGTCAGTTTCAATTAGGCTAATGCGTAAACCATTTCCTCTCAAATTCTGATTTAGATATATTGTTATAATAAACTCAGCAACATCTTCTTTCCACACATACTTCTCAACAACCATGTCAGTAACGTTTGACGAATTGTCTTCACGTCGTTCGAACAGTTTATATGAAAAGACACAGGCATGTGATCAGATTCAATTCTCTCGCATACGCTTAACTCACAGCAATCACATAATAAAGAAAACAGATTTCAAGACGTCATAAAGTAGTCAACCACACTACACCCGCTGTCTGACACGAACGTGTAGTGACCTTGGCGGTCACCATGACACATTCCATTGAGAACACATAAATCCATTGTAGTGCACCCATTAATTAACAATTTACCATAGTTATTAACTGATAGGTCTTGTGAGCATCTGCTCCGTTTAAAGAATGACTGTGTACTGAAAATCAACGAATCCCTTGCTGTACATCCCTCACAGTGATGAGACACATTCGAAATCCTGCTGTTAAGGTCACCACATACAAATAAATGAATATCACCATAAATCAATAAGCAATCAGTTAAGTATTCTTCTAATAATGCAATGCTGTTTTTACAATCAAAATGTGCATAATATGGAGAACCCTCAGGATGAACGTAACAATATACAAACAGCACATCTTTGTCAGTGTTGAATTATCACTTGTTTTTAAAACAAACGCACCAAAATTGTGAGACTTATTGTCTACTTGTTTAACGTAGGGTACCAATTCATTTTTAATCAAACATATTAAGCCGCCTGAGTGCCTTCCCTGTTTAGTGAACTTTACTGCTGGAATACATATATTGGTATAGTCAGAAAAAATAGAAGAAACAAATTCTTCAACAAAAGTTTCAACAAAACAAATAAAATCAAACGATTTGACAAACAAGATGAAATCATTGTCTGTTAATTTAGAAACCAATCCATTTATATTCCAATGTAAAAAGAAAAATGTTTTGGTCTTTTATTAACAGTATTATTTACATCATCATCATCATCATCCTTATTACTAAACATCGGGTGCCTGTCACACATTACATCTTCCGACACCTCTATGTCACGTTCCAGTTTATCGTGTGCATTTACAGCATGAAGCACATCACAACACGGACTGTTCTCTACAATTTCTAGGGGAATCACGTCTTCAAATTCACGTGCAGTGTTCACAGGAGTTCCGCTGGACAGCAACACCGGTGTTCCGTTAAAATGTGCACCCTCGTGAAAATAAACGTCACAGTAAGGATGGTATTTGGGCTGGCCGTTTCCCTATTTTAACTCTGTGAGACTGTCGTCACTATCGATGGAATATTTGTTCCATCGATCAACAAGTAGTTGAACACAGGGA
>CM031609.1:89554310-89556810 GCA_018398815.1 Conus ventricosus
ATACTTGAAGGAGATCGGATAGATAGGCAGGGGCATCGCCAGTGAAAATCTTGAAGCAGAGACAACAACATTTGTATTTAATTCTTTCTTCAAGGGGGAGCCAGTGCAACTTTTCAGGAGAGGGCTGCAGGGTTGGGTCCTAGGAGATTTGCAAATGAGACGGGCTGCAGAGTTCTGTACACATTGGAGGGGTTGGTTGACAGTTGAGGGACAGCCAAGGAGAACACAGTTGCAGTAATCTAGCCTTGAAAGGATGTATGATGAACGAAGTTTTTGTGGCGTCTTCAGTGAGATAGGGTCGAATAGCAGCAATTCGTTTAAGTTCCATGTAGGCTAACTGACAAGTTTTTGTGACATGCTGTTTCATCGAGAGGTCACTATCAAGGAGAACACCAAGGTCACGAACAGTGTTTGAAAATTCAATAGTGCTGGAACCTAATGTCAAAGAAGAAGGGAGCGGATCAGGGCCATGATGTGACCGCTTTAAAAAACGGATGGCTTCAGTCTTCTCACAGTTTAATTTAAGCTTATTTGCTGACCTCCAGGTCTCAATATCGGAAGTACAAGATTGAAGAGTAGAAACAAGGGGTGAGTAGTCATCGATGACAGAGGAATGGAGCAGCTGAGTATCATCCGCAAACATTTCGTGTGAAACGGAATGGCCGTGGATGACATTAGACAATGGAGTGGTGTACAAAATAAAGAGGACAGGTCCCAGCACGGATCCCTGAGGCACTCCAAATTGGAGGTTAGATTCATCAGAACGGTGGTCACCTACTTGAATGAACTGTTTCCTATCTAGAAGATAAGAACGAAACCAATTTAAAGCTGTTTCCCTGATGCCACATGTGTATTTCAAACGAGAGAGAAGGATTTCATGGTCTATGGTGTCAAAGGCTGCCGAAAGATCTAGCAAAAGAAGGACAGAAATTTTGTTTTCGTCTAAGGAATTTAGAATATCATTGAGAATACGAAGGATGGTGGTCTCCGTGCTGTGCACAGGGCGATAGGCTGACTGATGTGGTGTGAGGAGGTTGTTTGAGGCCAGATGGTCAGAGAGCTGTTGAAGAATGACTTTCTCAAGAATTTTGGATAGGAAAGAAAGATTTGAGATGGGTCTGTAATTTTTAAGAACGTTGGGATCAAGACTGCTTTTCTTGAGTAGAGGTTTAACAAGGGCGGTCTTAAAGTCAGTGGGAACTGTGCCAGAAGACAGAGACTCGTTAAGAATTTTGGTGATGATAGGAAGGAGAGAGTCAAGGTGTTCAAAGAGGAGTGGGGTGGAATGGGGTCAAGGTCACAGGATGTTTTCGCAGACTGTGTGATGATTTTACGAACAGTCTGCTCCGACACTGGCAGGAACTCACAGAGTGTGGTACCGTTAAAAACAACAGACTGATCTGAAATATCTGAGGATGGGGAGAAAGCGTTTCGAATTGTCTGAATTTTATGGGCGAAAAACTGAGAAAACAGACCAGGAAGTTGTGACGGCTCATGAGTGGACGGCATTACAACACTTGCAGCCTTACCCAACATGCTAGTGACAGTTCTAAACAGTTCTTTACACGAGGATGCTGCTGCAACTTTAGAAGAATAAAATGCGGTTTTGGCTTGATGGACAAACTGTACGACTTTCTGTTTGGCAGCATCGTAAATTTGCTTGTGTATTGTCAGTATATATATATATATATATATATATATATATATATATATATATATATATAATATATATATATATTATATATATATATATATATATATATATATACACATATATATATATATATATATATATCACAGTCATTATAGCACTTTCTCCCCTTTTGGTGGTAGAAATGTTGTAGGTGCATCAAAGATGAGGAATATCGTGGACATGATGAGATTTCATACTTCCCTGGACCAGAGAGACACCCCCCCCCCCCCCCCCCCCCCCCCTGGCTTCTCGCGTCCGTTAAGGATAGTCTGCAAACCATGAGAGGTCTTTCTCCCTCCACTGTCTCACCCTATCCATTTTAACTCTCCCTTCCCCCTTCCCTAGATAACGACACGTGACATTTTGCCGGGATCGACCTATCTCTTACACATCAAACATGTTTGTCACTGCGCATCAGGGTCAGCTGAGCGCACCTGCTTCCCAGTCTAGACCAGACCGCAGCCCTCACTCCACATACGATTCAATGTTGTGGATGTGGAGCTGGGCCTTGAGATATCCCTGGGTTCATAGTGACTTCTGTGTTCGATCTGAGCCATATCAGCTGCCTAACATCGTGTTGCTAGAGACACGTAACAGGTAGCTGAGTCTGGCAGAGATTTCCGCTGTCTGGATAGATCCTCGTGTGTTCTATCCATATAGATCCTCGTGTGTTCTATCCATATAGATCCTCGTGTGTTCTATCCATATAGATGCTCGTGTGTTCTATCCATATAGATCATCGTGTGCTCTATCCATATAGATCCTCGTGTGTTCTATCCATATAGATCCTCGTGTGTTGTATCCATT
>CM031609.1:89564310-89566810 GCA_018398815.1 Conus ventricosus
CTCTCTTTTTCCCTCTCTTCTCCCCTCTCTCTCCCCTCTCTCTCTCTCTTCTCTCTCCGTTCTCCTCTCGTTCTCTCTCTCGCTTCTCCCCTGTCGTCTGTCTGTCGTCTGTCGCTTCCCTCTCTCTCTCCTCTTCTTTTCTCTCCTCTCTCTCTCTCCCCCTTTTTTTTTCTTTTTTTTCCCTCTCTTCTCTTCTCTCTCCTCTCCCCTCTCTTCCCCTCCTCCTCTCTCTCTCCCCCTCTCCTCTCTCTCTCCCTCAATGGCCGGGGGAAAGGGAAGCTCCTTTTTTGCAGCCAAAACAAGTCTTTCGGTTATTACATTTTTGGAAAATTATTGCTTTGGGGGGGAAATCGACTATGCACCGATTTTCTAACATTTTGAAAAGGGTCGACGTCCCTTTTAATGTTTTTCACCCAGAATCGACTATAAGGGAAAGAGGGTTTTACAGTTAGGGCATTCCCGGGGAACAACAGGGGGAAGATAGAAAAAAAGGGGAGCTGAAAAAAGGGGGAGTGGGAGCAAGAGAGAGACAAGAGACAGAGAGCAACTACAACAACCAGACAACAACAACAACAACAACAACAGACGACAGACAACGGCAGAGATACGTTGATGGGGAGCAGGATGGGGAAAGGAAATGTTTCGTAGTGAACGATGAGGTGAAGTAAGAGAGGAAGAGAGAGGAAGAGAGAGAGAGAGAGAGGAGAGAGAGAGAAAGGAGAAAGAGAACAGACAGACAGGCAGACGACAGACAAAAGGGGAAAGACAGACAGACAACGACAGACAAACAAAAGGGAAACAGAAAAAAATGTGAATATTATACGACATTGTTTTTTTATAGGTCCTCCCCTCGCAAAGCATCCCGCTGACGATCTAGCCCCAAAAATAAACAAACCCCAAAAAGATCCGTTTGAATTCGCAAGAACTAAAAACGTTCGACTCAAACGCATTCTTTTTTAAAAACGAACACATTCCCGGGTTTTTCCTTCATTACTGATGATAAAAATTGACACAGAATAGCATAACTAAATGCATGGGTTTTGTTTTTTCTTTTTACGTAAAAGGGCCAAAAAATCAAATTTGTTCTTTGCAGACCTTTTAAAACGCATTTGTGAAATACCTGGGCCCGATGGGGTAAAAAACTAAGATGCCTTTTTACCAGCTTTTAAAATGGGGCATCCGTTCCTGTCCCAAAAAGACCGACAACGCTAAATTTTACCTCATCGGTATGCCCCAAAACCCATGTTTCCTACTTAATAAACCAAAATTTCTTTAAC
The DNA here is from genome assembly GCA_018398815.1 of Conus ventricosus. Classification (NCBI taxonomy): domain Eukaryota; kingdom Metazoa; phylum Mollusca; class Gastropoda; order Neogastropoda; family Conidae; genus Conus; species Conus ventricosus. The sequence goes on from CM031609.1 coordinate 89,565,588, forward strand.
GTAGTGTATTATTATTTTACCCTCTTTATCACTTTGGTTTTACCAACTACCAAACCCCAAAAAATTTTCTTTGCATCCTCCTCTGTCTCTGTCCGTCCCCCTGTCTGTCTGTCTGTCTGTCTGTCTTCCGTCTTCTCTCTCTCTCTCTCCTCTCCTCTCTCTCTCCTCTCCCCTCTCTTTTCTTCTCTCCTCTCCCTCTCCTCTCCCTCCCCAAAATTTGACGGGCGACGCTGTGACACCCCTTTATAGCCCCCTGCGGGCTGCTGGGGGTTAACAACACCTCCCTCCTTCTCTCTCTCTCTCTCTCTCCCTTTTCTTTAAAAGGTATGAATAGCGGGGTCACAACCCGAACCTCATTAGTGGCCTATCAATCATTTTTTTTAGCGCGTCTTTTGTCTAAAGAATGTCGCTTCTGACGTCAAAAAGTTTGACGCTTTAGTTAGGAGGGGGGGGGGGGCAACTGGGTTTGGGGGGGGGGACTTCATGAACCTTTTAGTCTTCTGTTTTCGTCTTCTGTCTTCTGCTTTCTGTCTCCCTCTGAAAGAGAGAGAGAGAGGAGAGAAGAGAGAGAGAGAGAAGATTCAGATTCAATGATTTTTAAACTTTTTTGGCCATAGTCCCATATATGATATGAGAAAGGGCAATAACAATATTACAGGAAATTATTATAAACAAAGCAGGACCAATCCCTACAAAAAAAATAAAAAAAAGGATCAGATAACATTTTTTCGCTCAACAAGAAAACTTATGTATGTATGTATTATTATATATATAATATATAAAGAGAGAAAAAGAGAGAGAGAGGGAGAGAGAAGAAGGGAAAAAGAGAGAGAGAAGAGAGAGGAAGAAAGAGAGAGAAAGAGAGAGAAGAAAAGAAAAAAAAAAAAAAAAAGGAAAAAAGCCCTTGAAACAAATTTTGTATAAAAAAAAAAAAAAAAATTTTTTTTTTTTAAAAATATTGATTAAAAATTTTTTAAAAACAAACTTTTTTAAATTTTTCCAAAAAAGGGATAAATACCGGGGGGCCCCAAAAACCGGGTTCCCCCCCCAACCCCCTTAAAAAAGAGGGCCCCCTTTGGGTTGGGGGTTGAAAAAATGACCCCCTTTTTTTTTTTTTTCCCCCCCAAAAAAAAAGAAAGTCATGCAACACCAAGCTGTTCTTAGTTGCTGAACGTGCGTACTTATCCTTGGAATTATTTGAGTTGCTATTTTTAGTCCCTTGC
>CM031609.1:89571810-89574310 GCA_018398815.1 Conus ventricosus
TGATGATTGTCCATGATTTACTCCGAATCAAGTGCAGAGACTTACAAAGAGTGTCACCTCCTAGCACTAATTCCTGTCAATGATGAGACAGGCAGTTCATTGACAGTCAATGCAGAGTGATCTTGCCACTGCTACCGCAAATATCAAAATATGCAATCAGTTTCAAGTGTCCTCAGCTTTGCGTCTTACACACGTCTAGCAACATTCAGTTATACATGTCATAACAACGGTTAGTAATTACCTAGCCGATAAGTCTTTTTATAATGTGAAATAAACATTGTGACTAGGTGCTGTAAAATAATTAAAACTTACTGAAAGACCGTTGGTTATATCTTGCTTCATGAAGCAATCAAAAAGTGCATGCCACACATACCCCCCCCCCCCCCACACACACACACATACACGCACGTATGCACGCGCACGCGCACACACACACACACACATACACACACACACACACACACACACACACACACACAACACACACACACACACACACACACACACACACACACACACACACACACACACACACACACACACACACACACGCACACATCTTCTGAGAGAGAAACAGGATTTATATATGATATGATATGATATAATATGATATGATATGATATGATATGATATGATATATGATATGATATGATATGATATGATATCACACACACACACACACACACACACACACACACACACACACACACACACACACACACACACACACACACACACACACACACACACGCACATACAGATAGACATACACACACACATACACACACACACACACACACACACACACACACACACACACACACACACACACACACACACACACACACACACACACACACACACACACACACACACACACACACACACACACACGCACACATCTTCTGAGAGAGAAACAGGATTTATATGATATGATATGATATGATATGATATGATATGATATGATATGATATGATATGATATGATATGATATGATATGATATATGATATGATATGATATGATATGATATCACACACACACACACACACACACACACACACACACACACACACACACACACACACACACACACACACACACACACACATATCTTATGAAAAAAAACAGTATTCATATTATATGATATCATATCTTATATCATATCACACACACACACACACACACACACACACACACACACACACACACACACACACACACACACACACTACTGGAAATTTGGGCACCAAGTCTTTGTTCAGCAAGGCTCATACAAGCAGTCCACTGAACTACACGCACTCTGTCCCCCTGGCTAGTTCTCCTCAATGCACGTCTGTCATAGTACCATCATACACCCCCACTCTGTAACATGACATCTATCTCCATGCGGAAATGACATCACGGTGAGCCGGAAGGTACAGACACGCCACCTATAATGACTTCCTTTTTGTCCAGTTCTCCAAGGAAAGGCAGTTTTGTGCATTACTGGGAGGGGATGACGTAGGTGAAGTCATTGAGAAGGTGGACAAAAAAGACAGATGGGAAGGGGGCAGGCAGAGGCAGAGGTGAAAGATGACAAAGAAAAAAAAAGACAGGGGTTCAAAGCACTGAATAGAACGTTTTGCTGTGTGAAAAGAAGGGTGAGGATGAAAATCACGACTGGATAACCTCCTGGGATGGACCCTGAGAATCACGCATGCAGTAGGGAAGGAAGACCTGAGGCAAGAAGTCAAGGGACAATCTGGGTGGTGGTGTCACACACACACACACACACACACACACACACACACACACACACACACACACACACACACACACACACTCACACACACACACACACACACACACACACGCACGCACGCGCGCGCGCACGCACGCACGCACGCACGCACGCACGCACACACACGCACGCACGCACGCACGCACGCACGCACGCACGCACCACGCACGCACGCACGCACGCACGCACGCACGCACGCCACGCACGCACGCACGCACGCACGCACGCACCACACACACCACACACACACACACACACACACACACACACACACACACCACACACACACACACCCCACACACACACACCCAGTCGTTTCTAGCATGTATTTCTTGTGGGCACTCATGACATTAGCAGCATGTCAGAGATATAGCACGAGGCACAAGACACCCATTAAAACCTGCTTTCTTTTTAATTCACCCAATGAGTCATCCTCATGAAATATAACTGACGACTGCTTCTCCACATTTTCCCCCGTTCTTTTCTTTTCTTTCTAATCAAGAGAGAAATCCCCTCATCAGAGAGGATAATAGTCTCAACAACGTGACTGTCAAATGACTCGCTTCTGTCTAGTATTAAACAAACCAAGATGGCCAGAAGTTCGTTACTAGTGTTCATTGAATCTGTTACTTACATTTCCCTATCATTCTAATTGGCTCTATCTGCCACCTTCCTATTGCCCCATCATTGTTCAGACAGAACTATTTGTTACATCCTTA
>CM031609.1:89590799-89593299 GCA_018398815.1 Conus ventricosus
AGTTGGAGCATGACTTGTGTCTGCCATGTCAGGGACAGATGGCAGGCAACACGGCAATGTTGTTCGCCTGAAGAAACGCAGCGGTGGCTCTTGCGGTGTGGGGTCGAGCATTATCATGCTGGAAGAACTGCAGCTCCGGGTGCTGGCCAAACAGTGGGACGACGTGGTTCTGCAGCACCTGCTGGTACGTGTTGGCATTCACATGGTTGTCAAAAAAGTACAGAGTGTCCGGTAGTCATGGCTGAATGCCCCCCAAACCATCAGACTGCCCCCTCCCCATCTATCGGCTTCAAACACGCAGCAGTTGGCGTAGCATTCCCAGACACGCCTCCAGACTCTCATTCTCCCGTCAGCATGAGATAACGCGAAGCGACTTTCGTCAGAGAACAGCACAGCTCTCCACTGACGTCGTGTCCATGGCAGATGCTGGTTGGCCCACTGCAGGCGTTGCTGACGGTGTCTACGGGTGAGGACTGGGCCAACATGAGGGCGTCTTGCATTGAGCCCTGGTTCTTGCAATCGACGTCGAACGGTTTGTCCAGACACTGGACCCCGTCGACCAACCACCTGGCGACATGTTTCTGCTGCTGTAAGGAATCGATTACGAAGATGAAGCTGTCGAATGTATCGATCCTGCGCTGGTGTGGTAACACGAGGTTGGCCCGTTCGGCGCCGATCAGTGGTGGAACCAGTCGCTGCCAAACGTTGTGATAGCCTTACAATTGTAGAGTGACTGCAGTTCAGTTGTCTGGCTGTCTCTCTCGATGACATACCGACCATCAACATTCCAATGGCTCGCTCGCGTTCTTGCATAGACAGTCGCGGCATTGTTTTCGGACCACTTCGCCTGGTCGAATGACAACTGATACCGTTTTTTCCAGTCGGCATGACTTCAAACTCACCATTTGAGACAAAGAAACAGATGAGCTACGTTCAGTCTCGGCCCCTGTGGCAAAAAAAGTGTTTTGGGCGAGTTGCACGTGGGCGTCACACGAATGTCGGCAAGCGCGGAGAAACCGAGGCAGTGTGAATCTGTGTCCCTTAAAAATTGTGTTAGCATACCAAATCCAAATACACATTTTTTCCAAATGGGAAATCGGCAAATCAAAACGGTGCGTTTGTAATGTTGTTCAGTATATTTCCATGACACAAAGCACAGGTGTGGGAAAAAAAAGTGTAATGATAGATGTGATGTGCGATATTATTAAGTACTGAACAGAACTGGCGTGAGGGATAGAAAATGTGGCTGCGATGTAAAAGATACAGGGTGGCAACGAAAGAGATGTGACAATGCAACGAAAACAAGTGGGTTGAAAGGAAATGAAATGTATCAGAATGGGGAATGCAAAACGGAAGAGAGAGAGAGAGAGAGAGAGAGAGAGAGAGAGAGAGAGAGAGAGAGGGGAGAGAGAGAGAGAGAGAGAGAGAGAGAGAGAGAAGGCAGGTAGACAATTAGATAGATATCAATATGAGAGAGAGACAGCCAGCCAACCAGCCAACCAGCCATCCAGACAGCCAGACAGAGACTCAAACAGACAGACAGACAGACAGACAGACAGAGACGCAGAAAGACAGACAGACAGAGATCTAATTACATCCTTATTTGATTGTTGTATTAACCTTTCAGGGAAAAAAAACCGCTTTAACTCGGTCGTAGCATTGTACACCCCACACACCTTGTAAATGTAATGTACGTACAAGTCACTTTTTTTTGTTCTACATTTATGGAAGTTAAAGGCCATTGTCATGGAAACAAATCTCTTCAGGTGGGGGCTAACAGTTTACACTGCTTCATGCAACAGTCTGGAACATAACTCAGAGCTGCTCCACTGTCAGAAAATAGGACAGAGTGTCCGTGAACCAGGCGTCGTGTTACGTGCAACACAATAATAGCATATGATAATACGTCGCTTCAACACTGCCACACCAAATGACTGCCACAAACGTCCATAAATTTGTCAAGACTAGTCGTTAACAAACATTTTCATTTAAGAAAGTGGTCTAATCATCCGACATCGAATCGCGCGTGATCAACATTGAATGATTAATAATGTGTTGGTGTGTAAGTCATCTACAACGCTGAATGATTAATAATGTGTTGGTGTGTAAGTCATCTACAACGCCGTACTATATGCACAATAGTGAGTGTACGATTAGTGTAATAAACCTACGACTACAATGTTGTTTAACTCAAAAGCCCGACCCGGGCTAACTCTTGGCAGGTTTTTGGTGATTTTTAAGGAATGTCACGAGACTGCCAGAACATCAGCGTGAGGCAATAATGTGCAACGTTTTTGAAGACGCCGGCTAAGTAACTTCATTAACAGAAACTCTTCGAATTAGAACAGAACGCATTATGTATTTATAGAAATGTTGGCGTAGTCTTGGGTCTGTGGGACTGTAATCCATTTTGAACTTGTGTTACAGACAAAAATGCTGTCAACAAGAAGATGTATTAATTTAGAAACAAATCGGTTCTCATCTCTGGCGAAGAGGCGGG
>CM031609.1:89600799-89628299 GCA_018398815.1 Conus ventricosus
AACGTAAGTGTGTATATATAAGGGATATCTCCCCGACTCTGCATAAACCATTTTGTTAGAAGATGTAATGGTACATTTATGAAACGCTTTATCGCAAATGTGTGTACCTTTTCAATTTGATTGGTGTCAAGAGTGCCCCACACTTCCGCTGCATACGTTAACATGGAGTAATCTGAGTGTCAAAAAGTTTCCAAAATATTGATGGTTCAATGCAATTCAACTTTCTTAATGACTTAAGAATTTCAATCACACCTTTTTCCTTTTCTACACACTTCTGTCAGTCCCGCATTAAGACTTAGCTAAGTAGTGAATATTAATCCAAGATATTTGTAACTATTTGTCACTCTTACTTCTGCACCACCGTACCACCATTTTTCATGTCTGGAAAGATGACCCCCCATTCTAAAGACCATAATGTTTGTTTTATCTAGGTTAACAGTTAACTGTAATCGTCCGCTTTCTCTTTGAGAGTGGTCAACTGGTTCTGCAGCCAACAGTGGTATCAGAGAGCAAAATGACATCATCTGCAAACAGCATGAGGAAGATTTCTGCCGTACCTGGTATCATTTGAATACCGTGCCTGCCGTTTTTGTTAATTTCTATCGCTAATTCGTTCATAAAAAATGAGAACAGCTGAGGGCTTAGTAGGCATCCCTGCTTGACACCACGAGGACAATTGAAATTGTCTGAGCATTTACCTTTATCGCGCACAAAGCCACCACCGAAACATACATTCCTCTAAGAGCCTTGTACATTTTCCCTTTAATGCCATTTTTTCTCAAAATATTCAGAGAATGTTCCTGTTTAACAGAGTCGAAAGCTTTCTTAAAATCAACAAAAGCGACATATAATTTAGCATTTTGGAGTAGGTTATTTCTGAACAAGTGCATATAAAGTGAAAATGTGGTCTATCGTGCTGTAGCCTTTCCTAAAGCCTGCTTGTTCTTCTATAATTATTGCTTCCCTTTCTGCCCATTTAGTTAATCTTATGTTTAAAATGCTTGTATAGATTTTACTTATAACGTTAGTTAAAGCTATCCTCTATAATTATCCGGGTTGTTTGCGTCACCCTTTTTATGAATTGGTAATAATTATAGACTTGCACCATTCTTGGGGGAACATTCCGCTATCAAAAATAGTGTTAAACAATTTGACTAAAAACTCCACCATTCTCATATTTGAATGTTTAAACATTCCCCTATAATTTTGTCTGTACCCCCGTTTTTGTCACTTTTCAGATTTTTTATTGCATCAACTACTTTTTGATTAGTAAATTGGATCGGAAACAATGCTTCGTTTTCTCCTCCTCTAGTTCTTCGTGTTCCATAGTTTCATGTACTGATGTACCTTCGAAACTATTGAAACATTGAAGAAATGATCATACCACTGTTGATGGCTTATGTCATTAAAAGTCATCATCTTCCTGTTAACAGCTCTTATTGTTGACCAGAAAAGTTTCGGGTCCTTGATTGACTCTTTGAGCTTTCTAATTCTAGTTTCATCATACTCTCTCTTCTTCTTCTTCTTCTTCTTCTTCGAGAGAGAGAGAGAAAGAGAGAGAGAGAGAGAGGAGAGAGAGAGAGAGAGAGAGGAAGAGAGAGAGAGAGATGAGAGAGAGAGAGAGAGAGAGAGAGAGAGATGGAGAGAGACAGAGACTAGAGACACAGACAGACTGGCAAACGAACGAACAGACTGGTAGACATACAGAGAGAGAGAGAGAGAGAGAGAGAGAGAGAGAGAGAGAGAGAGAGAGAGAGAGAGAGAGAGAGAGAGAGTAGGGGGCGGGGGTGGAGGAGGTGACGAACAATAACACTAGATCTGTTCTTTCATTTGAGACAAATATTTAACGCAATACCTAATCTTCTTTTCTTCAATTCTGACGCTCGCGCACTCTCTCTCTCACACACACACACACACACACACACACACACACACACACACACACACACACACACACACACACACACACACACACACACACACACACACAACACACACACACACACACACGCGCGCGCGCGCACGCACGCACGCACGCACGCACGCACGTACGCAACGCACGCACGCCCCCCCCCCCCCCCCACACACACACACACATATGCGCACAACAATATATCTAATAAACAGCGCGGGGTTAGGGGAGGGTGGGGCGGGATTTTATATGTGTTCGATTTCTTCTTGACAAAATGAGTGTGTTCCTTATTGCTGTGCGACTTCACTATTCGTCACATATTTCCTGCCTAATTGGGTAGATTCTCATAACACATTTGTTTTTGAATTTTATATTGCATTGCCGTTTTAATGTAAGTGTTTAAGACGTGAAGCTGAATTATGAGCATAAAGGTATTGGATATAAAAAGGAGAAGCAATATTTCCAATAATTGGATGCTGTATCTGAACAAAAAGGAGAGTGCAACCATACATACGACTTTTTATTTGCAAATAGAGGCAATATATGTTAATTGACGAACACATTTTGTCTTCTTAAAGGCAATGTTAATCACAGTCACTGTTTCTATGTTTGCGACAACTTAACGTGTACGTTTAAATGAAGCTTTTAACATTAAGAGAATATACTTGTGTCCTTTTTCGACATTGCAGAAAATGTAACCCCCCCCCCCCCCCCCCCCCCCACACACACCACACACACACACGCACGCACACGAACGTGCGAGCGCGCGCGTGCGCGCGCATAGAGAGTCAGAGAGAAAGAGAGAGAGAGGAGAGAGAGAGAGAGAGAGAGAGAGAGAGAGACAGACAGACGACAGACAGACAGACAGACAGACAGACAGACAGACAGACAGACAGAGACTTCTGCCCATCTCTGCATTTGTCTGTCTGTCTGTCTGTCTGTCTGTCTGTATGTCTGTCTGTCTGTCTGTCTGTCTGTCTGTCTGTCTCTCTCTCTCTCTCTCTCTCTCTCTCTCTCTCTCTCTCCTCTCTCTCTCTCTCTCTCTCTCTCTCTCCCTCTCTATCTGTCTGACTGTCTTTCTTTCTGTCTTTTTACCTCTCTCTCTCTCTCTCTCCTCTCTCTCTCTCTCTCTCTCTCTCTCTCTCTCTCTCTTAACCCAGATAAATAGTTTGCATCGCGCAGCGTCAGGCTTACGTTTAAAGGTAAATATGGATAAAAGTAATGTTCTATTTAGGAAAGGGGGCATTTATCTGCATATGAAAAATGGACTTTCAACGGTATAACTATGCTTGTCGTTAATGCACATAAGTACTTAGGAATTTACTTTTCTACGAGACATAGTTTTGTAGCAGTTTGTAACAAGCTTTCGAGTAGAGCCAAAAATGCCTGGTTATGTATTTTGCAAAAACTCTTTTAGTTAAAAAAATATTTCCTGCATACTTTTCTGAAACTGTTTGAGTGCGTCAATTCAGCCAATAGTACAATATGGTGCCGAGTTATGGGGGTTAGAAAAAGCAGCTTTACAATGCGAAAAGGTCCACTTATTTGGGCTCAAGAGATTTTTAGGAGTTGAACTGCGGACACCCAAATGACTTTGCATATGGCGAAACGAACATGTACCCTATTTACATAAACTCTACCATAAAATGTGTTAAGTTTTGGTTAAAATTAACAAGAATGCATGAGAGCAGATTACCATATAAGGCCTATCGTATGTTGTTCGATTTAGATGAACGTGACAAAAGAAACTGGGTCTCAAATGTTCGTTGTAAACTGTATCTGTTTGGCTTTGGTTATGTTTGGTTGAATCAAGGCGTTAATGCGACTGGTGATTTTCTCAGAGTCTTTAGAGATAGACTAATTTTGCGCAGGTGGCAGAAATGGAATTTTCGTATGGATAAAAGTGAAAGATTTATTTATTACAGATCCTTTTGTTCCGTACCTGATGTTAAAACGTATCTACAGCTAAATCTGGACAGGCACTTAAAGTATATAACGACTAGATTCAGACTTGGTATTTTTAGATTGCCGAGCATTATTACCGTTATCGTTCTCATAGTGAAGCAGATTTAATATGTCCACTTTGTAGAAAGGATATAGAAAATGAAGTGCATTTTGTGTTGCGTTGTCCTGCCTTGCACAAACTAAGAGCTCAGTATATACCAATCAAGTTTTATAAATTCCCAAGCCAGTTTAGACTGGCTCTTTTTATGGCATGTACTCATGAGTAAACTGTTAAAAATTTGTCCGTTTATTTATTCAAAGCATTCAAGTTGCGATCGTGTTTTCTGTCATTAAGTATTATTTCGAATATGTATTTGTTATGTTTGCGTGCAGTTGCTCAGGTGCAAACATGACTGTAATTAACCTGCAATCCCCTTCACGAGGGGCTATGCCTAAAACGTGAAAAATTATCTTGAGTCTTGAGTCTTGAGTCTCTCTCTCTCTCTCTCTCTCTCTCTCTCTCTCTCTCTCTCTCTCTCTCTCTCTCTCTCTCTCTCTCTCTCTCCTCCGCTCCCCCCACCCGCTCCCCGTACACAGTTACATATGTTTTGCACTCAAAGATGTATTTCAATGTCATTTGTTGTTGAGCTGTTATACCCATTTCTTTCTTTTTTTCACAAAGCTAAATGCAAGAAGAAAACAATTAAAACGTAATTCTCATGAACTTTCTCCTCAGACCTCTTTGTTTCTCCCTGAGGCCCAGTTTTACCTATACCCCTTCAGAGTTATTGACCTCGGCTTAAGATGTCTTGAGGTGAGGCCCAGTTTTACCTATACCCCTCCAGAGTGATCGACCTCGGCTTAAGATGTCTTTGTTTCTCCCTGAGGCCCAGTTTTACCTTTTCCCCTTCAGAGTGATCGACCTTGGCTTAAGATGTCTTGAGGCATGTAATATCCGGTTTTACCTATACCCCTTCAGAGTTATCGACCTCGGCTTAAGCTGTCTTGAGGCATGTAATATCCGGAACGGAAATGGGATGAAGACACGGGAGAGAAAAGCTAATACCCAGTTTCCCTCCTATCAAGAAGGCCAGCATGTTTTGAGAGATTGCGGAAAAAAAACTGGAGGGAATTCTCAAAGCGCTCGATGGTAGGTCGTTTCAAAAACAGTCTTAGGTTGTTAGACAATGGCAACAGCTCCTGTGGCTAAGGCAGATACTGCTGTAGTCATTGATGGCAATGGTGATGATAGTTGAAAGGGGGTATGGCATGTTGAAAGTTCCGTCCACCTCTGTCTGTCTGACTGTCTGACTGTCTCTCTGTCTATCTGTCCTCTCTCTCTCTCTCTCTCTCTCTCTCCTCTCTCTCTCTCTCTCTCTCTCTCTCTCTCTCTCTCTCTCTCTCTCTCTCTCTTTTCAACGTATTTCCGCAAGCTTGATGACCTTATTAAGAAATTGTTTTGTTCTCTTCACTAGTATATCTAATGATGAAGCGGACGGTGATGATAGATGTGACAGTGCAGGAAAGATGTATAACATATAAATGAATAATAAACACATAAGATATGTGTGCCTGGTGAGGCACTTGTGTGTATGATGATGTTGTTACTTTAAAAAAAATCATTTTGGGTGACAAAAAAACATGTAATTATTTTCTTTTTCTTCTACATGGCTTCGAGCCTCATCATTAACTTTTACGTAATCCATTCCAATTTACATTTATTTGCATTATATACTTTTTATCTCAGCGCTGCAAATATGAATGTACACTGCCTTGACAAAAAGGCTATGTAGGCCATTGCCAATAAAAACGTATCTGAAGCGTCTGAAGCGTCTCTCTCTCTCTCTCTCTCTCTCTCTCTCATCCCCTTTAAATACGGTTTTCAACTAAAAGAAAGCGTTTTCGATGTCAGTTAATAATCACCTCAGTTCCCATATTTTGACAAAGAGGAACGCATAAGGAAAACAATTAAAACTGTATTTCCACGAGTTCTCCTCCTCAGAGATCTTTGTTCCCCTGAGGCCCAGTTTTACCTACACATCTTCAGAGTTATCGACCTTGGCTTAAAAGTTCTTGAGGCATGTAATATCCGGAGCGGAAATTCGATGAAGACACGGGAGAGAAAGTTAATACCCCCTTTCCCTTCTGTCAAGAAACCAGCATGTTTTGAGAGATTGGAAGTACTGGGGGCAATTCTCAAAGCGCTCGCTATAAGGTCGTTTCAAAAGACAGTCTTAGTTTAATAGACAATGGCAACAGATGCTGCTGCTGAAGTAGATACTACTGTATCCATTGATGGCAATGGTGATAATGAGAAAAGGGGGTATTGGAATGTTGGGGGTGAATAGATCACACACACACACACACACACACACACACACACACACACACACACACACACACGTGTGAAGTAAGAGAGAGAGAGAGAGAGAGAGAGAGAGAGAGAGAGAGAAGAGAGAGAGAGAGAGAGAGAAGAGAGAAAGAGAGAGAGACGGACAGACACAGACAGTGAGAGACTTCTGTCCATCTTTGCCTTTGTGGGTCTCTGCCTATCTGCCTGTCTCTCTCTCTCTCTCTCTCACACACACACACACACACACACACACACACACACACACGGTATGCATTCAAAGACGTATTTTCAGTGTCATTCAATGACTATCTCATTTGTCACGGAGAAGAATGCAAAAACAAAACAATTAAAAGGAATTTCCACGAGCTCTCTCCTCACCCATTTTCAATCCCCATGGCCAAGATTTACCTACGCCTCTAGAGAGCGATCGGCCTTGGCTTAAGATAAGTTAATATTCAAAACGGATCTGGAAGGAAGAAAGAGAGTTTTTCCTCCTGTCATTAAAAGAAAGGCCAGCATGTTTTGAGAGATTGGAAAGATTGGAGGGAATAGTTGAGCGCGGCTCATTTCAAAAATATTTTTCTTCGACTGTTACACAGCAACTGCAGTAGCAGCTGCGTCTGAAATTGCGATAGCCAGTAATCGCAATCATGAAAATGGGGAAAGGTGGTACTGAAAATGTTGATGGGGTGGGGTGGGTGAGTTTTTGATGCTTCTGTCGCAGTATTTTTTCTCCTTCAGTTTTGGGCATTTCCAGTTGCTTTCCCTTCTGTTTCCATGTCAATCATGAGGGAGACAAATGTCCGTTTACGTGTGGATGCATGTCACGAAGCACACACATTTATATTATTAACCCACATACACTTATAATGGATTTGTATGCACGATAGCATACACAAACCCGAAAATAGGGTTGGTGATTCAACAGTGCTTCATAGACAGAAAACTGATTCACAGATTTGAAGTTTTTTATTCATATAGTTTGGGAAGTCTAAAATGCAGTCATAGTATTATCCGATCATTGGTCAAAAGGCAGGAAATATCTGGTAGGGTGAAGAAATAGGAAAGAACATAAATCCAAAACGAACAACCAATATAACTTTATTTCATTGAAGTTAAAACGTCTGATTTCCAGTTATAAGTGTTCGCCGGCAGCCCTGAACATTAAATAGATATAACAGTAAAGCCATACTAGTTTGTCCAGTTCAGGATTCTGTCTCCAATGCGTATAACTCGTAGAGTGGATTTAATACTAATTTTCACCATTCCTCGGCATCTAACAAAGACACACCACAGTCTATAATCCTGGGGTGTTCTTACATCCAAGAACTCAAAAACAAAATCCAATGGCATTACAAAACAGCCAGCGGAGGATGAAAAAGAAAATGAGAAGAATTCGATCTGATAAAATAAGTTGTTGAAAAACTGAAATCATCATTTAAAGAGTATACCATGAAGAACGAAAGTTTTGAGCCAGTGCTCAAAGAAGCATTTAAACATGCAAGGGAGATCAAAAGGCTCAACAGTCAGAATGGTCAGCTCCACTGTTTAATGACTCTAGCAATGCACAGTCACTTTAAGCGCTGACAGCAGCTCAGCGTTGAGCAGGACAGCCATTACTTATGTTTCCTAAGAGATGCATTGTCCCACCGACTGAACAAATTAACAGGAAGGGAAACGAATGCAGCATAACAATCCCTCCATCACTATAATAATAACCGGGTAAAGATAATATAACAGTAGAGGGCGGAGAGGCGCAGGGGCGGGAGGAGAGGGGGTGGGGGGGGGGGGGGGGGCAGAAACCTGGCATGGAAAACGAGGGCATTAAATCATAAATATGAATATAAATAAATTCCTTCGTCAAGGAACAATTCATATCGCCTGCTCACAGACCTCTTGTCTGCTGATGTCGAACAATCAATTAGAATCGGTTGATTGTGTCAATGCTGCTTTGGGATATATGTATCTATCTGTCTATCTGTCTATCTACCTAACCTACCTACCTACCTACACTCACACACACACACACACACACACACACACACACACACACACACACACACACACACACACACACACACACACACTCCTCTCTCTCTCTCTCTCTCTCTCTCTCTCTTCTCTCTTATACATATATATATATATATATATATATATATATATAATATATATATATATATATGTATATATTCAATTATAAACAAAGTTTGCTGTTTTGTCTTAGATTGAAGAAATAGGGGGAGATAAGCATTCATATCTGCAGTGGTAGATAATTCTAAATAACTTAGAGTATGTGCTGTTAGTTAGTTAGTTAGAATTATTTACCACTGCAGATATGAATGCTTATCTCCCCCTAGTTCTTCAATCTAAGACATAACAGCAAGCTTTGTTTATAATTGAATATTTCTTGCAGTCGTTGCAACACCAAGATGCTCTGTGTGTGTGTGTGTGTGTGTGTGTGTGTGTGTGTGTGTGTGTGTGTGTGTGTGTGTGTGTGTGTGTGTGTGTGTGTGTGTATGTGTGTGTGTGTGTGTGTGTGTGTGTGTGTGTGTGTGAGAGAGAGAGAGAGAGAGAAAGAGAGTGATATATATATATATATATATATATATATATATATATATATTATATATATATATATATATATATATATATATATATATCACTCTCTTTCTCTCTCTCTCTCTCTCTCTCTCTCACACACACACACACACACACACACACACACACACACACACACACACACACACACACACACACACACACACACACACACACACACACACACACACACACACACACATGTGGACTTACACGCGCACCTCCCGCCCACATGATTTAACTTTCAATTTTCATCCATCTTTCGACCCTTATTGAGGTATGGAGGATAAGAATTCAGGAACACTGGATCAACACCATGTGAATCAACATGGAGGGAAGGCTCATATATTTGCAGAAATACATTAGGTTGTGAAAATCGATGTCTGTCAGACAAACGTATTACACCAGCCGAACAAATAAGCTAACATGCTGGATAGTAGTTGGTATGCTATTCCACTGACTAGAACAATCTCATGATAGTATAGCGGCTCTTCAAAAATCAAGGGCTGAGCAGCAAGCACACAAAGTGTTTCTTGTTTAGCAATGTAAGAAGAAATATTTGTCAACCAACATAGCTAAGCTGTTGAGTAACAAAACACAGCTGCATCGTGCCTCAGTGGATACCAGCACTCTGATAATTGGGGAGATTTCACGTGAAATTCTCTTGTCTCTTCACCAACGGAAAAGCAGTAGTCAACTAGTGGCTATGAGTCTGTAATAATTTATTATCCTGCTTTCAGGGATTGGGATGGGCAATACATATCTGGGATATAAGTAACGTTTAAGCAAGAAAAAAAAGACAGAGAACAGCATGGGATCGGATTAGTATGAAAAACAAATTAAACAGCAGTGGAAATGGATCTCACCATGGAGGCGACGGTATTGGGTGACGAGAGAATGGGTGTTAGAGTGGTCAGAGAAAGGTTAGTGGGGGTGACACAGGGCCCCAGCGACATGTCTATACTGGAAGAGACCATGACTGGTATTCCTAAAGAGGAGGTAACTGGCTCGGAGCCTCATTTCTAATGAACAGAAGGTCATATGGCGTAGTATCAGCGTTTGCTATATTGAGGCTGTCAGGCTCCAAGTCCACCAAAGGGCCAACAATAATTCTGACCCAGGGCGCAAATAATCAGCTGATGATAAGGACCCAGTAGGCACAGCGAATAATGTCAATGACAGCCTTGCCGACTTAGCGGGCATCCCGTGCGGGAAAGGGCGTCAAGGTGGGGTGCTAAAAGAAAATTAGGGAAAAGAAGGAACGGGGAGTATTTTGGGGAGTAAATGGAAAGCACCTTCAGTGCTTTTTTCCAAAGGGTTTAAAAATTTCACTTCATGTTTGTGAATACCTGACAGCGGGCTTTTTCGGGGCCAAACTGTTTACTTTTTTTAAAAAACTGTGTTTCTTCCAATCTAACTTTTGGGTTCTTTTTCAACGAAAATAAAACCCCTTTCAGATGAATACAAAACAAACAAAGAACTTACATGTATTCAATAAAGAAGAAAAAAAGATAGGTGTGGGAGAAGACATCGATTTAAAAGTGTTTGGGGTTTTTCTTTAAAATAGGGGGAAGGGTTGAAATTTGATTAAACAGGCGTCAGGTCATGTGACGTAGCCTCACATCAAGGCTGTGACGCTCCATACATGATTTTAGTGTAAAATCTTTTTCCCCATCCCACAACAAAAAAGGAACAATATTTATGTGGTTGACTAGGTACGGGCGTCCCCAAATAATTGTGAGAATGACCATGAAAAAAAAAAAGGGGGTCTTTGGGTGAAAGTGCCCACGGAGAATATTTTTACTAAGGGCTGGTGGGTCTGGTTGTTTTTTAAACCTGGTATGCACTCACTAGGAGGGGGGGAAAGAATCAGTTTTACCCCAGAGAGGGCCAGAGTGAACCGTCAGGACGGGGTCCTCCTGCTGACCAGTCATTCCAGATGACCATATAGTGGGGAAAGCTACGGGGGAAAACCAAAGAAAAGAGAAAGAAATAATTTCATAATTAAATTGAGAAGAGGTTACTTCACAAAACCTTATTCGTTTTTTCACCCCTTCCCCCTTTCCCCCTTCACCTTTCCCCCCGTGAGGGGGTTAAAAGATGGCCATGGTGTGGGGAACCCCGGGTTTTTCAGCCCCTTTAAAAGACCCCGGGGAAGGATTTGGAATTCATCATCTCTCCAGTGCAGGGGAAGTCGAGGAAGGAGTTGGAATCCATCTTCCATCAGGAGAAGTGGGGAGAGGAGTCGGGAACTCATTTCCCAGTAGGGGAGAATTCAGGGGGCGATAGATTCTGGAGGGACGGGAATCATGACAGTAGGGAAAACGGTCTTATATCTGATCGGGCATGCATCAATGATTGAAAGAATTAATTTTCTCCTGGTCGGGTTTTGGGGCCGTGTTTTAAGGCCATGCCCTTTACAGAAACTTGTATTGAGTAAATGGGAAAATTGTTTATCTCTCGGCTGAAAAAGGGATCATGTTAGAATTTGTGTATAAAGTTTTGGTGATTTAGAAAAACTTTTTTCCCTGAAGGGAGGGCGAGAAGAAAAGACATTGGGAGTGCCCCTTTGGTTGTTTGGGGAAAGATTGCGTGTCGTTGGAGTAAATGCTGTCATGAATGCGTGTGTGAAAAATGCAGTGTGACATGGGACCCCGACGTAGCTGCCTTTTTTTCCCCCCGGAAAAAAAAAAGAAAAAGAAAGATTTTTTTTTGTACCCTCAAGGAAAGTTTTCTTTTTGTGCCCTGGGGGGTTTGAAAAAAAAAAAAAAGATATATTTTATTAAAAAGAAAAAATTTTGTTTTTGTACCCTAAGGGTTTGAGGGAAAGGGAAAAAAAAAGAAAGTTTAATTTTTTATTGTGTATTTGCATTTTTTTCTTTCTGGGTATGTGTGTGGTGAATTTATTTTCAGTGGAGTGAGGATTTCTTCTTTTTTTCGACTCTGAGTTTTGTGTTTTTTGTTTGTTTTTTGGTTCCTAATTCCCCCCCCCCCCCCCCCCCCCCCCCCGGTGGCCCGACCGCTTTTCGTCCCTTGAGCGACTTTTAAAGAGTGGAGCAGCCTGATTCCCTATTTTGTCCTTTTCCCCCCGACGGTGACCCCCCACGTTTCTCGCAATTGAGCGGTTAGTAAAGAGTGGGAGCAGCCGTGATGCCCTTATTAGGTTTATTTTGTTTTTGATTTTTTTCTTTCTCTGTCTATCTTTTCTTTCCCCAAGTAGTCCCTTTTCCCAGAGCTTGAACCGACCTTGTCTCCTTCCGGCGAGGTACGTGGGGGAAAAAACCCCTCCTATAAATTCTTCTATTGTTTTTTTTGGTGTTGTGAGATTTGTGTTTGGGGGAATGTACATTTTTGATTGATTGTTATTCATTTTGTATATTACTGTAGTGTTGTGTGTATTGTGGTGTTTGCTTTTCCAAGCTCCGTTTCACGGAGGACGTGCCACTAGGGTGCTGTCTGGGGTTCTTTTGCTTTTCTTGATTTTCTACTTTTCCCCGTCCTGTGTATCCTTTCATTCCCTTTTCACCCCCTTTTTCAAATTTCAAAACCTTTTTAATAAGCCCTATCTGTTTTCTTTTAAAACATTTTTTTTTTTGGGTAGGATTTCCGCTTTTGTGTTTCTTCCCCTCTTTTTAATTTTTGTGTTTCCATTTGTTTTGTAAAATTTATATTCATTTTTCGTATAAGGCGTACATTTTTTTTGTAAATTCATTTGAAATTAAGTAAGAAAGATGACAACAAGAACATTTAAGAATTAAAAATTTTTATAAAGAATTTTTTTCCCGAAAACTTTGTTTGGGTTTTTTTTTCCTTTCCTAGAAAAACAAAATTTAGCATTGAACTTTTTTTTTTTTTTAAATTCCAAATTTGTCCCTGTTTTTAAAAAAATACTTCTGAAAAAACTTTCCTTGTTTTTCAAATTCCCCTTTTTTAGTAAGTTTTTCCCTGTTTTCCCGGAAATTGAATTCTTTTTTGTTTATATTATAATTACGTTTTTGTAAAACAAAAACCCCTTATATCGCTTTTTTTTATTCATATTAAAAATTGTTTTGGTTTTTAAAATTTTGTTGGGGTTCATTAGGGGATGTTTTTTGAAAAATTGTTCAACAACGGAAGCTTGGGTTTGGATGGAAAAAAACTTACCAACTATGTCAGCAATGCATAATAGGGAAAAGGGCTAAGAGAGAGAGAAGAAAACCAAAGAAACTAGAGTTTAAGATAAAAGATACAGGGGGAAACTGAAGATAAAGGACGTCAATTTAAGTTGAGGAAGTTAAATTAGAGACCGATGCTGAATTAAAAGATTCAGGCAGAGGAAACCCCCACCAGTTCCACCATGGGTTTCCCGAAAGCGCGCCTCAACCCCGAAAACGGCGTATTTCCAAATTTACCCCCTTTCGGGGAAAAAAAAAACGGGACATCGATAGTTTTCTTTTCCGTTTAAAAGTCACGAAACGTCTTGGGGTTGGCCAAAAGGGAAAAAAGTGGACATTGTATATAGCGCGTTTTTTAAGGGTAGCGCTTTGACCTGTCCCACACACTCGGGGCGAAAAAAAAATTTAATTTGGGGTCTTTTGAAAGAGAACTCCTCAAGAAATTTAAATGTTCTGCCGACTTTTTCGCGAAGTTTCCTTTCTGTCGCCTGACAAAGGAAATGTTTCCGTCTTTCTAATTCGTATGAGTATGTTTAGATCGATGGATCGATTTACAAAAACAAAACAAAACTTTTCAATCACTGCGATATCCCCTTCTTGAGAACAACTTTCCGGGGCGTGAGCAAGTCGGGCCCACCCCTTAAAGAAAGGCAATTTAAAAGCGTTGAGGAAATTGTCAAATGGCTGATCAGTATTGTATCGCTCACCAGAAAAAGGGCGGGGCTAGGAAAGGGAATTTCATCTTTGAGTTCTGGTATGTACTATCCATCGGGCGGGGAAGTTACGGAAAGGAAACCCTGGGCTTTCTGAGTCCTCAAGGATAACTTATCCTAGAACGGACGGGGTCTTTCCGCGGTTCGAGTGACTTTTTGTCAGTACCGTACCACCCCCGGAAAAACCGTTTCTCCTCAGCAAAAGTTCCCAGGGGTGGACAACCCACGCGTGGCTTTGGGCCCGTTTTGTGGACAAACCTAAATTCCCAAAACAGTCAGCTGCCGACAGACAAGCGATGTTTCTTTTTTTGATGGCAAGTTCCATTTTTAAAAAATTGCCTTTCGAACCAAATGATTCAAAAAACCCCATTTGTCTCCACTGTTGTGAAGGTTTTTTTTGGCACCAGTTTAACGGTTGATGGCTGGTTTAGAAACGGGGGATCAAAAGGATTTACTTTGGTTTTGCGAGACATGGGTGCACACCGTGGTGTAAGAAAATCTTTTTGTACTTTAAAACCCGTATTCAACACTGTCCAAAAGTGTAGGTCGTTTGGAGGCAAGATTGAAAGTTTCGCTGGGGAAAAATTTTGGTTTGTACACCGTACTACTCCGGGTTTCCACCGCCCTTTTTCGATAAACCCCGTCTCGCTTGATCTTGGCAATTTGCCAGGTGTCGCTACTACATGGTGGTGCTGGAGGATCGTTTTTTCCTTTTTTGTAAACCAACCCAACAAAACCCCCCCCCCCCCCCCCCCCCCTTTTCCCCCAGATAACTAAAAGAAAAGCAAAAAGACGAACGGGCTGAAACGACAATACTTTTTGCTGCTAAACAGACTGTAAAAAGAATACCAAGGGGCAAACAAGACATACTGGCTCTGACTTCTTAAGGTGTGTACCCCGGGGCAGGACAACAAACAAGTTGTCGTTCCAAACCATTGAGAGACGGTATACCACAGCTCATGAGCATTTTTCCTGGTCATGTGGGAATCAAAAAAACATTTAAAGAGTTCTTGATTTTTTTATTGGCCAGGGGTACAAAGGAAGTTTTAGAATACTGCCGCCCATGGACATCTGCCAAAAGACATCTCGAAAAAGGTCGCGTCCCATGTGACCTTTGCCAAAATGCCTTCTTTCCGTCCCCTTTCGGAAGGTGGGTATTGATCTTGTTGGGGGGCCCTTTTCCACTGTCTTCTTCGGATATCGTATATCCGACTTTGGGGGGATAAGAGACAAGGGATCCAGAAGCGATTCCACGAAGAAAATTTATCGTGTCTGTCCTGAAGCCCTTTCTTGGATTTTTTTAGAGTGGGTCTTCCCGCAATTTCTCGGATTTTGGAACAATTCATTTCCCATCTCATGAGAGAAATTTCAGATGTTTGGGCAATCTCTCCTTTCAACCACGCCATATGTCCCCAATCGAATGGGATGGTGAAGTTTCAATGGAAAGTTTTAAAGTCCATGTTTAGAAAGGGTTTCAAGGAGGAACCCCCCGAAGGGTCGTTTTATACCCGGGTTTTCTTTTCGCAAACAGGGAAATGCCGAAAAAAAACGTGGGATTCTCACCCTTTGGATTCTTTTCGGAACTCACCAAGGGGTCCTTTGGGTTATGATACACAATGGACGAAACAACGGACATACCTGACAGTAAAAATGTTTACCAATCGTTTTTTGAACTCATAACGTTTGAAGGATGCATGTGAGCTTTTCAACAGTCGTGATAGAAAAAAACAGATGTGTACAAGGTCTTACAGACAGAAAAGAAAGGCAGTTCTTCAGTGTAGGGTAAACTCCTTGTACTACTCCGATAACATAACAAACTGTGTTATGGGAAGGGTCCCTTTCAGGTGGCGAAAAAATTTCTGCATTAATTTTTTTTCAAAATGGCAAAAACTGAGAAGGGATTCCATGTGAACATGTTAAAAATAGTTAACGTACAAATGTTCCTCAACCCGTCAGTTGAGTGGGGTAGTCCCTTTTCGAAACTGTGTCAACAGACAGATTTACGTGATGATTGTGTACCCCAATGTAACGAAGGGGGGAAGGGGCAAAGGGTTTTGGGGACGAAAAAGTGAAGGGTTTCACTACCAGTGCAGTGATGTTTACCCCCCCTCCTGTCTGTCAAAGGTGAAACCTATGACGATGTGGTTCTGCATGATTTGTCTTCAATCAAACAGAAAAGCTCAAAAAATTTTTAAAGACTTTTGGATTGTTTACAATACCCCCGGTACAGTGACTGGGATTGAAAACCCTATATTCAGTTAACTATGAAATCCAGGCGAACCCGCCATACCCCCCCCATTTGCAAAAAAGAGGGTTTCGAGAGGAAATCAAAGTAATGTGGATTTAAAGGCGAAACCTTTACACTCCGTAAGTCCCGTTGTTGGGGGACAAATGATGGCTTGGTGCGGTTCGCTTCGTTACAGGAAATTTAAATAAGATCACTGTGTTCGATGCCGACCCTCCCCCGAATTGAAGAACTTCTGTGCAGCTTTCAGAAAGGAAATTATTTTGTGAAAGTATACTTGACTAAAGGAAATTCCCAATTTTCTATGAACCAGTGCCCGGAACACACAATGCGGGAGATTTTTTTCAGTGTATGAATATTCATGGACAAAGTACTGTTTTAAGGGAAAACTTTCTGTTTTTGTCTTTCTTAATGATTTCGGGTGCTACATTTGACAGTGCATTGTATGCTACTGCTATTTAAATCAAGTGGATTTTGTTTATTTGCTTGTTGAAGTGACTGTATGTTTTACAACAAAAATATTTTGTTATGATTTTAATCTTTCTTTGTTTATTCTTTTTAAAAAATGAAAAAATCATCATGTACTATTTATGTCTAACTTTTTGTGAAGATGAATTTTTTATGTTTATGATGGAGCAAATAACTCTTTGAAAGGGATATACACTGTTTTGTTGTGCGGAGACAAACCCAAATTTTTTTCTTTGTCACTGTCAACAATGGAAAAAGTTTTACTTTAAATGGACTATAAAATTACATGTGGGGAAAAAAACTATGTTTAAACATGTTTTTTTTTTTACATGTCTATTGAGAAAAATTTACTTTAGAAATATTTATTTTCATGGGGTTTTTAAAAAATTTTTGTAGACAAAAATCAAGGGGAAAAATGTGCTTCAATCTTAATATTAAACACAATTTGTACTTGAATTGTTATTATCCCTAAGTTTTGTCTATGTAATTTGGAAATGTATTTTGTGAGATGTGGTGACAATTAGAATTTGTTTTTTTTAAAAGACTGAAGTTTGAAATTCTATTTTGGTGGATCACGATGATGATTCTATCGTTGATTATTAATTTGCTGAATCTGTGGGATGGTAGACATTTTTAATTATGGCAAAAATGTGTTTTAAGTGAAGTTGTATTTCCTTTAAAAAAAATTTGGGGGGAAATTTTTTTCACCCCAGGATGGGGGGGGTCATTGACGTAGCCCACATAAGGGATGTGACGCTCAAACAATGTATTTAGTGATAGAACATTTCCCATGCCCAACTAAAAAAGGGAAAAATATTTATGTGGCTTGACTATGTCGGGGTCCCCCAAAAAATTGGAGAATGACTCATGAAATAAACAACGGTGGCATTGGGGGAAAGTGACATGAAGATGTTTATAAGGGTGGTAGGGGGGCTGGTCATGTGTTTTGAACACTGAGATGCCTCATAGGAGGAGGGGGGAAAGAATAGTTTTTTGCCCCGCAGGGCCTTGAGTCCGAACCCTTCAGGCCCTGGTCCTCATGCTGACCCTATTACCCGGGACCATAGATAGTTGGGGGAAAACTAAGGGGAAAACCCAAAGAAAAAAGAAAGAAATAATTCAATTTTAAATTGGGGGAAACGGGTTTCTACACGAACCTTATTTGTGGTTCAGCCCTTCGCCCTTCGCCTTCACCTTTCACCCCGTGAGTTGGTTAAAGATGGCCATGGTGTGGGGAACACACCGGTAGTTCAGCCCCAGCAATTAAAGACTCCAGGGAGAGGAGTTGGAATTCATCATCTCTCCAGTGACAGGAGAAGTCGAGGGAGAGGAGTTGGAACTCATCATCTCTCCAGTGACAGGAGAAGTCGAGGGAGAGGAGTCGGAACTCATATCTCCAG
Source organism: Conus ventricosus (assembly GCA_018398815.1). Taxonomy (NCBI): domain Eukaryota; kingdom Metazoa; phylum Mollusca; class Gastropoda; order Neogastropoda; family Conidae; genus Conus; species Conus ventricosus. Next base: position 89,618,587 of record CM031609.1, read on the forward strand.
TGACGGGAGAATTCAAGGGGGCGATACGATGTCTGAGAGAGACAGGGAATCATGACAGTATGGAACGAGTCTTATATCTGATGCAGGCATAGCATCAATGATTGAAAGAATTAATTATTCTCCTGGTCTGGATCTTGGGCCAGTGTTATGTGAAGGCCATGACTGTACAGAAACTTGTATTGATGTAAATGGGAAAATTAGTTTATCTCTCGGTCTGAAAAAGAGAGATACATGTATAGAATTTGTGTATAAATTGTTTGATGTGATTTAGTAAACTGTTTTCCCTGAAGGAGAGGGCGAGAAGAAAAGACATTCGGTAGTGCGCCTTTTGGTTGATTGGAAAGATTGCGTGTGCGTATGGAGTAAATGCTGTCATGAATGCGTGTGTGGCAAAAGTGACAGTGTGAGGATTTTTCAAAGACATTATATTCTTCCGTGCTTTACAGTGGCATGGGATGTTCCCGCAAATACTAGTACTCAATGGACAGCGTTCTTGGATTAAGAAATTAACATTCTTTTTTTTCCTCTTCAAAAAACTTTTCGACGTGGTTTCTTGAAGTTAGTTCACGCCATGTTATTTACAGACCTGCCTACGTCAATGTAGTTCACGTCATGTTATTCACAGACCTGCCTACGTCAGTGAATCGTCTAAAGCTGACATATCTTTTGTTAACGCCATGTTATTTACAGACCTGCCTAAGTCAGTGAATCGTTTAAAGCTGACATATCTTTTGTTAACAAATTTACTTAAAAAGTAAAATAAAAAATAACCACATACACACACGCATGCACATACGAACGCACACACGAACGCACACACGAACGCACGCACACACGCATAGATACACACACCCAGAATATGGTACGAAAGGTTGGAGCAGATGCCCGAAAAAGATTTTAAAAAAAAATCCCAGCCAGTAAAAAGCTCAATACAAGACTGTCTCGCACCCAACAGGAACCATGGACTGTGCTTTGTACATACAGTATTATTATTTGTTTTTTCTTCTCAAAGATATGATTAACACGAGAGTTTATCCAGGCCATAGAATCAAACCATGTCACCCATCCTCGGTTGATTGCAGAGTTCGTATTCTGTGTACTTCAAGACACAAAGACAAAAATGTCTGCAAAGTATATAGTTACAGCTCTCATCGACTTGATTCATGAAAACACCAACACGGGGAGACATCCTCCGACCACAGTGAGGGTGGCCACTCTTCTGGGAGACGGTAGAGTCAGCGTGAATGGACTTGAATAGAATCAGTTTGAATGGGAATGGGTGGTAGTGGAAAGGAGAAAATGAAGGGATGAGACTTGGAATGAAAATTGACACAGAAATGGATAGCATTTGAGGGAGAGAATGATGGTAATGAACGAGAGAAAAAGAGACAAAATTAAGGATAGCGTTGCTCAGCTGTGTAGAATAGAGAAAAAACGATGAGATGGAATTAGAAAAAAAAAGAAATGAAAGGTTGAAGAGGATGGAAATGGACTAAGAGAGAAAAAGATGGATGGGCTAGCTTACACAAAAGCGTAAGAACGGAGCAGAGTGAGCGTGGACATGGTGTGTGACTACGCAGTGCTGAATACAACTATTATGGAGACAAACATATGCGACTGCAGTGGATAAGACTCAATGTAGGGAGGAAAGATATGTGATAATGGGAAAATAAAACACTGAGATAGAGAATACGCCAGAGTTAGGAAATAAATCTTACAGAACAACCGAAAAAATGCTGAGGAGAGAATACGAAACTTGACATCTATAATACTGTGATGAAATCTGATAAAGACACAAACTGGGAAGAGAAGGAGTTGGGAAACGGAATTTAAAACTACAAAAAAACGTAGCTGGCGCAAGTAGGTTCATTAAAAATCTCGAACAGGAGTACAGTGTTAAGGGGATCAAAAATGGAAGTATCAGGTGCATTGGAATTATGTGTTGAAGTGTAACTAAAAATTCATAACTTTGTCTATGTGCAACATGTAAAATAGTATAAAAACCTTGAGAGACAAATGGTGGGAGCAATATGGGTAGGAATCGAGCACAGGTGAAAAGTTACCTGGGTTAAGTGAGTGTTAGGTTATGTAAGAATTATTATTGCACAAGGAATGGCTTAGTCTACCTTACGGCTGAAAATCAGTAGAAATGAGAACAGACAGAAAAATGAGACTTAACAACGAGAAGTCGTTACAATCGAAAGCAACTCTGTGTTTGGTAATAACCTGTCATGACTTGGAAGGCAGATTGGTGTGTGAGCCCTAACAGGGAAAACACAATCCAAACACAAATATACATACAGACCCCTCTACCTATCCCTACTCCCACATCCCACCCCCACCCCTCTCTAACACACACACACACACACACACACACACACACACACACACACACACACACACACACACACACACACACGCACGCACGCACGCACGCACGCACGCACGCACGCACACACACCACGCACGCACGCACGCACGCACACACACACACACACACACACACATGAAAACATACACACACACACACATGAAGAGAGAGAGAGAACTCAGAACTCAGACTCAGATGGTTTACTTCATATAAAGGCCATTGCCCCTTATGAAGGGGGGTATGGAGAAAGTAACAACAATGTATGAACATTACATACACCATCAAAGATGGATAAAATTCTCATTCACGAAGTCATAACTGATCGAAATTGAAATGCCTTAAAACAAGTAAATTGAGAGATTTCTGACTACACTTTCATTTTGAGATGCCATAAGCAGACTTAACCGAAATTGACAAGGACCCCTGAAAAACTTAACTGGTATATATTGCGCTCTTAGACTAGATAACTTGCAGCAGCATAAAACAAAATGCAACTCGTCTTCTTTTTCCATCATTGCAAAGTGGACAAGTCAGATCCATTCCAGCATGTTTACAGTAGCGATACTGTGCTGTGTAATATCTGAAATTCCAAGTCGAAATTTGGTCATAATTAACTTCAAGTGTTTGCCTAATCCATTTGCAGATAAAGTTTGACATCGTGAACTGTACAAAATGTCCGATACATGGTAAATCTATCGCTATTTTTGACGTGAGCGTCCCATTCTGCCACCTGCACGCAATCAATCTTTCTTTAAATTCACAAAGAAATAATCTATCATTCTGCACACCTTGGTTCATCCAAACATAACCAAATCCAAATTTGTATAACTGACTACGGTATTTGACACCCAGTTTCTTTATCTCTTACATCTAGGTCATATAACATCACATAAGCTTTCCGTGTAATCTATAATCATTCATTTTAGTTAATTTAACCAGTATCGAATACAGCTTAATACAGAATTTATGTAAATAGGATATCTATTGGTCTCCCCATAGACAAGGTCATTGGGTGTTCGCATTTCGACTCCTAAAAACTTCTTTAAGGCAAAAAGATGTACTTTTTCGCATTGACGGGCTGCAACGTCTAGTCCCCAAAGTTCTGCACCGTACTGAGCAATGGGCTGAACCTGGGAATCAAATAACTTCAACAACAAATCTAAACTAGAATTCTTCAAAACATGAAGTTTTCTCATAATGCAGAGCAGAGCTTTCTTTGCTTTACTTACCAGGTCATTGCATGCTAATGTGAAGCTGAGTTTTGTTGAAAACAATATACCCAAGTATTTATAAGCATTTACCACAGGCATCACAGCATGGTTATACGTCCAATGCTCTCTTGCTGCTAAATAACCACCTTTTCTGAACACAATTATATTGCTCTTCTTAAATTCACTTTCAATCAAGAGAAAAAGCTGCGCGTTGCAGACTATTTAACTGGGTTTGCAAACCAATATTGTCTCTGATAACAGTACAACATCATCTGCGAGTAGCAAGATAAAGAGCTCAAAATAGTCGATTGTAAACATTGCACCATGTTTACCATTTTGAATTATTTCTATGGCAAGTTCATTAATAAACAAAGAAAATAAAACCGGACTGCACACATCACCTTGTTTAACACCATAAGTGCACTTGATAAAATCAGTTAATTTATAACCACACCGTATCTTAACTTTAACATTATTATACATACTTTTAATGCAATGGTATAGATTACCACTTTTACCATTTTTTACTAGAACTGACCAAAGAATTTTCCTGTTTATAGTATCAAAAGCTTTTTCAAAATCAATAAATGCAACATATAATTTTCTGTCAAAAGAGAACTGTTTTTGAACAAGAGCTAACAAAGTAAACATGTGATCAATAGTCGAATAATTCTTTTTGAACCCTGCTTGGTATTCCCCAGTAATGTTATTTTCTTCAACCCACTCTTGTAAACGATGATTAATAACTGTATTATAAATTTTACTACTAATATTGCATAGCGAAATGCCCCTGTAATTGTTAGGATTGTTGACATCACCTTTTTTGTACAGAGGAAATACAATACTTTCTGTCCATGTGTTAGGGAATATACCTTTCTGAAACAAAGCATTAAAGAATATGACAAAGAAATCTGCAACACAATCACCTGCATTTTTTAACAACTCTCCAATTATTCCATCCGGTCCAGCAGCTTTTTTCATTTTAATCTTTCTAATTGCTAAAAGAACTTCCTCTTTTGAAATTGGTCGTTTTAAAATAACTATCATTATCATCAACATTAAATTCGTCATCATCTGCTTCACTTTCTTTTTCGAGTAAATTTTTAAAGTGTTGAAACCAGTCATCCAGAGTGATATCATTACTAATGTGTTTTCTTTTACATGAAATTTTATTTACATTTTCCCAAAATTGCTTTTGATTATTCACAGAAGATAACAATTCATTTAACAACGACTTATGAAATCATTCTCTTTGCGTTTTAACAGATGCTTATACTCTCTACGTGCAATGCAAAAAGCATTTTCGTCTTCATGATCTCCTGTTCGACGGGCTGTTATGTAAAGCTTTCTTAAATTTTTCTTTGTTGTTTTACATTCATAATCGTACCAGTCATCTGATTTATCATTGTCACCAGTGCTGATCTGCTTATTCATGCATTTAGCGCATCGCTTAATACAATCGTTAAAAGTAGACAAAGCTTTGTCAATATCATAGTCGATTAAACGTACAGCCAGCTCTAATGTTCTACGAGATTCCTCAGAGTGCATTGAGTTAATAAACACTGGCGCTGCATCATTGTTCCAGACTATCTTATTTAATGTTTGCTTCACATCTGGAGATTTCATACTGCCATGCTCTTCCGAAAACTTTAAGTGTAATTCAAGTGGCATATGATCTGAATGAAACATATCATGAATATTGAGTTCACACAAGGATTCAAATATGGCAAACAAGTCATTTGACATGAAAAAGTAATCATTCACACTACTGCCTGAATCTGAGATGTATGTGTAGCAACCATAGTGGTCGCCATTACATGCACCATTAAAAAATACGTAAATCAAATGTAGTACATAAATTCAACATAAGCTTACCATATTTATTCAGCACTTTGTCTTGAGAATTCCTTTTGCTGATCGAACTGCTTGTTTTTAATGAGTAAATAAAATTTTCACTACAAAATCATCAACGTTTATATCAGCAGTTCGACTGTTGAAATCTCCCGACAATACAATGTATACATCATGAAATGCAACTGAACAATCTGCTAAGCATTCTTCCAGAAGACCAATGCCATTGTTTACATCAAAAAAAGAATAAAATGGTGACCCCTCAGGCGGAACATATGCACACATGTACAATATATCTCTCATGGTACCTAATAGACCTTTGTCTATAAGAAAACACAATAATATTAGAGTAATCTACGTCAATAGATCGAACAAATGGAGCATACATTCTCTTAATAAGACACACAACTCCACCAGAAAAACGACCATGTTTAGACAATTTAACAGCAGATTTACAAAAGATCATATAATCAACAAATAAATCTGACTGAAATGTCTCTGTAAAGGTTTCAACAAAACAAATGATGTCAAAGGAACGAACATAAGAAACAAAATCTTTATGTTTTAATTTAGGGAGCAGTCCATTGACGTTCCACTGCAAGACTTTAAAACGCTTAATAGAAAACGCACGTGCTTCACAATCAGAATTAACTTGACCTAACACAGAGCGCGACCGTGAACTTTTTTGCACGGCCGCACGGCCTGTAACCCGCTCGCTCACACATTCTTCACTGTCATTGACAATGTCACAAGCTTCAAACATACAAGCACGTGCAGCGTCAGCCTCACAAATATTCTCCTGTTGTTCAACCGGTGTCAACTTATTGGATGCTCCGCCTAAACTAAATGTGGAAAAAAACATTATTCACACAACAAAACATAGAAGAAACACCTTCACAAGAAGAGCGGCCACTGTCCTATTTCTTTTCACTCAGCTTGCCCTCTGTGTCTACAAAAAACTTAGTACCCTCTATGATGAGATGGTCAAATACCATTGACGCCTTTTTATTGGCTGCCCTTGCTTGTTTCAAATGGGGTAAAAGTTTCCGTCTAATTTCTCTAACTCTGAAAGAAAAATCTTCCCCAATGAAAATCTTAGTGCCTTTCAATTTCCCTCTCGCCCTAAGTAACTCTACCTTGTCCTTGTAGAAGGTACAGCACCCGATTATCGGAGCGTTGGGCCTCTGGTTCAAACGATGTAGGCGGTCGAAGGGAACGTCCTTGGCCAGCTCCAGTCGGTCAGTGAAGAGTTCCTGACAGCAGCTTCCAGGTCATCTGCCGACTCCTTCTCTGGTTTGTGGAGCCATGGATGATGACGTTCTTCCGTTTGGATCTGCATTCCAGGTCGTCAGTCCTCCTCTCCATCTCTTCCATCCTCTTCTCCAGGCGGTTGTTGCTCTCCCTCAGCGCGGCGTTATCTTCTCGTAGACGGGTACATTCTTCTTTCATGTTCTTCATTTCCTCGTGCATCGTATCAAAACCGTCTCTGAGGCCTCTGATGTCATCCCTCACCTCATCAAATTTCTGGTTCAACTGATGGAGCATAGACAAGACATCACTAGAGCACCGATCTCGGTTCTGGGAAGCATCCGATGGTGTGTCTCGTGCACTAGCACCAGGAGAACGAGAGGACTGAGATCCAAGTTGCGTTTGTTTCGTGGAAGAACGGGGTCCCGGATTCAGTTCAACGTCGCCGCATCGTAACAGCAACAAACTCCCCAGAAGAAATAGGTGAGGAGGAAACCAAACACGACACCGGTTGTCCTAGTTTTCAATGTCAGTCCAAGTCGCGGTAGATTTGAATTTGCACGTTTCTTCATAAACGACACAAAAACAAAAAAAGAGACCACATCGCTGTCTAAAATCCAACGTTTCTGAAGGCATGGCACCTCACAGCAGTCTCTGGCAGAAATGAGTCTACAACAATGCCTATAACACTTATGATGATGATGATGATGATCTAGCTTCTTTATTCCAGCATGCTATTAGACTGAAATACCTCAGTGTTAAGAAAGGTTGAAGGTAATAAAAAAAGGAAATGACAGAGAGAGAGAGAGAGGAGAGAGAGAGAGAGAGAGACAGCACAACCCATCCGTTAGGAAGCACTGGGCAGACCTCTTACACGCATATGCGATCGAAAGTCGTCATCATAACACTGACACACGTGCTCACATATGCAAACACACACACGCAAGCACCCCAATATAATCCCACACACAATCCACAGCAAAGTGCGCGTGCGCGCACGTACACAGACACACACAGACACACACAGACACACAGACACACACACACACACACACACACACACACACACACACACACACACACACGCACGCACGCGCGCGCGCGCGCACGCACGCACACACGCACGCACGCACGCACGCACGCACGCACGCACGCACGCACGCACACACACACACACACACACATTGCGTCCGTCCTAAACATTTCAGCTCCATCAGAGCAGTGTGAAGAGCTCTCATAAGAAGATTAGCCAGCAAACGTTGGCGTTGAAGAGGAAAGGGATGACACACAAGAGTACTTGACGTTTTTATCCTGACAGCTCACAACAAGCAGTCTGCTGGCGGTTTCGGCATGGTGGTGAGAACACGCACAAGCATACTCAGACATGTGTATGGGGGCGGGGATGGGGCAAGGGAGATGAGGATGGAGGAGGAAGGGGTTGGGGGTAGAGGCAGGAGGGATGCCAAAGAAGGGGGACAGTCGGAAATTGTGCAGCAGGAAGCAGGAAAGATGGAAGGAGGGATCAAAGATCAACATCTGAAGTGACGAACTTAAAAGGTCTGTCGTTCATTTAAGAGGAAAAACAACTTATAATGACAACAGCAACTGCAGCAGCAGCAGCAGCGCAGCAACAACAACAACAACAAAAAAAACAATGACAACAGCAACAGTAACAGCAAAATGAAGAATCAACACACTGTGTGTTCTCTGTGGATATCACGATTTCATGTAAGAAGAGCCTTATAAACTCACAGTCATGTAAGAAGAACATTATAACAGCACAGTCATGTAAGAAGAGGATTATAACAGCACAGTCATGTAAGAAGAGCATTATAACAGCACAGTCATGTAAGAAGAGCATTATAACAGCAGTCATGTAAGAAGAGCATTATAACAGCACAGTCATGTAAGAAGAGCATAATAACCTCACAGTCATGTAAGAAGAGCATAATAACCTCACAGTCATGTAAGAAGAGCATAATAACCTCACAATCATGTAAGAAGAGCATTATAACATCACAGTCATGTAAGAAGAGCATTATAACCTCACAGTCATGTAAGAAGAGCATTATAAATCACAGTCATGTAGAAGAGCATTATAACCTTAAAGTCATGTAAGAAGAGCATTATAAACTCACAGTGATGACAGAAGAGCATTATAAACTTACAGTCATGTAAGAAAAGCATTATAATCTCACAGTCATGCAAGAAGAGCATTATAACAGCACAGTCATGTAAGAAGAGCATAATAACCTCACAGTCATGTAAGAAGAGCATAATAACCTCACAGTCATGTAAGAAGAGCATAATAACCTCACAGTCATGTAAGAAGAGCATTATAACATCACAGTCATGTAAGAAGAGCATTATAACGTCACAGTCATGTAAGAAGAGCATTATAACCTCACAGTCATGTAAGAAGAGCATTATAACATCACAGTCATGTAAGAAGAGCATTATAACCTTAAAGTCATGTAAGAAAGCATTATAAACTCACAGTGATGAAAGAAGAGCATTATAACCTTACAGTCATGTAAGAAAAGCATTATAATCTCACAGTCATGCAAGAAGAGCATTATAATAGCACAGTCATGTAACAAGAGCATTGTAACCTCACAGTCATGTAAGAAGAGCATTAAAAACTTCGCAGTCATGTCAGAAAAGCATTATAACCTCACAGTCATGTAAGAAGAGCATTATAAACTCACAGTCATGTAAGAAAGGCATTGTAGCCTCACAATCATGTAAGAAGAGCATTGTAACTCACAGTCATGTAACAAGAGCATTATAACCTCACAGTCATCTAAGAAGAGCATCATAGACTCACAGTCAAGTAAGTAGAGCATTATAACCTCAGTCATGTAACAAAAGCCTTATAACCTCACAGTCATGTACGAAGAGCATTGTAACCTCACAGTCATGTAAGAAGAGCCTAATAGCCTTACAGTCATGCAAGAAGAGCATCATAACAACACAGTCATGCAAGAAGAGCATTATAACCTCACAGTCATGTAAGAAGAGCATTATAAACT
>CM031609.1:89633299-89640799 GCA_018398815.1 Conus ventricosus
AGGCTTGGAAAAACTGTGGGAAGACCTGAAAGAAAAACACAGCGCCCTCAGCAAAGCGGAATCTGCGAGAAAGAGGAAGAGCAAAAGAAGAAGACACAAGAGCGCTTCTTCAGAGACCCCTTCCAGTTTGCCAGAACACTGTTTGAGCAGCCAAAATCTGGGACCCTAAGTGTGGACAAAGGAGTTCTTGAGCAGCATCTGAGGAAAACATACTCTGACTCACAGAGCAAAGCACCACTCGACATTCAAGGTCTGGTGTGGCCAACCAACCCTGAGGAACAGTTAAATGGCAAGCCTCCAACGTTGGCGGAAATCAAGAAGGTGGTCGACAAAGCCAGAGCCAAATCATCACCAGGGCCAAACGGAATACCTTACCAGCTTTACAAGAAATGTCCCAAGGTGCTGGAGTGGCTCCACAGGCTGCTGCGATCGGCTTGGAGAAACCAGAAGATCAGCGGCCAGTGGATGACGGCAGATGGTGTGTACATCCCCAAAGAGCAAAACTCAAGTGACATCAGCCAGTTCAGGCCAATATCACTACTGAACGTCGAAGGGAAAATCTTCTTCTCTGTCATGGCAGCAAGGCTGACCAAGTACCTGATGGAAAACAAGTACTTGGATGTGTCAGTCCAGAAAGGTGGCATCCCAGGCGTGGCTGGCTGTGTAGAACACGCCACAATGATCTGGGACGCAATCCAAAAAGCAAAAACAGAAAAGAGAGACTTGGACGTAGTGTGGCTTGATCTGGCAAACGCATATGGATCTGTGCCCCATGAGATGATACAGTTGGCTCTTGAGATGTACCATGTGCCAAAGAACATCCGCGACATGCTCAAGAAGTACTTCAATGGTTTTCTCAATGCGGTTCTCTACCAAGGAGTACACAACAGATTGGATCAACTTGGAAGTGGGCATTGCAATGGGCTGTTCAATCTCCCCAATACTGTTCGTGCTGGCAATGGAACTCATCTTGAAAGCAGCAACAAACAACGCGAGACAAACAGACCTTGGCGATGGATACAAGATGCCTCCTCTCAAGGCCTCATGGATGACACTACAGTGATTTCATCCAGAGAAGACGAGACACGTCATGTGCTGGAGAGGCTGGACGACATAGTTGCCTCATCCAGAATGCAGTTCAAGCCAAAAAAATCACGGAGTCTCTCACTGAGGAAAGGAAAAGTGGCCGAAATCTGTGGTCTTCAGTGTTGCCAACCAGGCCATTCCAACTGTCACAGAAGAACCAGTCAAGAGCCTTGGAAGATGGTATGATGATACGCTGAAAGACACACAAAGAGCAAAAGAAACCAAGCAGATGGCGGAAGAAGGCTTGGAGACCATTGACCAGTGGGCTCCCTGGCAAATACAAGGTCTGGTGTCTGCAGTTCATGCTGATACCAAAGCTCCTATGGCCTCTGATGATATACGATATCTGCACCAGCACAGTCGAGGCAATGGAAGCCAAAATCAACAAGTTCACAAGGAAATGGCTTGGTGTCCCACCCCGTCTGACTGACATCGCGCTGTACTGTCGCCAAGCAAAGCTGAAACTACCACTGAAATCCATCCTGCAGGGAAAACAAAGCAGGGAAGATCAGACTTCAAAGCATGCTGGAAGACTCAGGAGACAAGGTGGTAGAAGCAATCAAGCCCCAGCTGAAGACAGGCAGAAAATGGAAAGTGCAAGAGGCGATGGATTCTGCAAAAGAAAGTCTCAAGATCAGAGAAATAACAGGACACACACAGACCAACAGACAAGGACTGGGGGTGACCAAAACTGAATGGTGGTCAAAGGCCAAAGGAAAAGTCAAAAGAGACATGATGATTCAGGAGATGAGAAAAGAAGAAGACCAAAAAGACTCCAAAAGCAGTCCAGCAGAGCCAGCAAGGGCAATGGACAACGTGGGAGAATGCACTCCAAAGAAGTCTCACTTGGAATGACATTTGGCACATGGCCCCTCTCAGGATCAGCTTCATTCTCAGATCTGCATATGACCTTCTGCCCTCAAATGCAAACCTGGTGAAGTGGGGGAAAACAGACGATCCTGCATGCCCCCTCTGCCATGAAAAACAAACAGTGGAGCATGTTCTAAGCTCATGTAAAGTAGCCCTGGCTCAAGGAAGGTACACATGGAGGCACAACCAAGTGCTCAAAGAGATTGTACAAGTAGTCTGGGCCAGTACCAACACCACAAAAGGGAGAATCAGGACTCCAAAAGCACCCGCAACATTCTTCACGGCAGGAGGCAGCAAATCATGGCCAAGAACAACAGTGCCACTCGAAACATGCAGGCAGAGTCTGCTGGACGGGGCAGATGACTGGGAGTGCACTGCAGACCTCCCAGAATGGAAGAGTCACCCAGAAATCATCAGCAAGAGTGGCATGAGACCAGACATAGTAGTCCACTCTAAGTCAACCAAGCAGCTGATCATGATCGAGCTCACGGTGCCACATGAAAACAGAATGGAGGCAGCTCAATCTACAAGACTGAAAAGTATGCTGACTGGCAAACAGCCTGAGGAGAGAAGGCTATCAGGCCAAAGTCCTCACTGCAGAAATTGGAGCTAGGGGATTTGTAGGAACGTCTGCATACAGCCTCATGAAACAACTCTCAGTTGCAGGGAAGGAAAAAACCAGAGCCCTGAAAGCAATGGCAGAAGCGCAGAGAGGTGTTCAAGCTGGATCTGGTCAAGGAGGAACAAAAGTGAACTTCATAAGGCTTAACTTCCCTACAAATATCAGGTGTCCCTGTGGCTCAGTGGTTAAAGCGCGAGTCATTAAGTGGAAAATGAGCATCATCCAGAGGGTCATGGTTCGAATCCCAGCCATGGCTCGTCCCAAGATGGGAAACAAAAAAAAAAGGGGCAGCAGAGGGACATCCGGAGTCATGAACCGGGTGTGGCCCAACCCCCCTAGAGTGTCAGGAGATAAGGGCCGAAACACTTGCTTGAAGGGGGCTTCTCTTCTGAGGACTCTCTGCTGCCACGCTCTCCACGAGTTTCTTTCTACTATATATATATATATATATATATATATATATATATATATATATATTGTTAAAATAAGGTATTAAAAGAAATCTCTACAAATTTGTTTCGAGCGCGTTGCGCTGTCATCAGGATGGCTTTTGGTTTGCCCACCGCCGATGTTATATAGCGTGTGGGCTCACGTTTGCGGTTGTTTGCACGTGCGGGTTGGCTGCACGTGTTTCTTGGGGGCTTTCAGTGTGTTCACTGATACATGACAGTATCCGCACTAAAGAAAAAGAACTTGCAGAGCGCATAGACCTAAGTGACAGGATAGAAGCGACAGCAACTAAAGAAGCTTTCATAACAATCAAAGACCACAAGCCTAATTTTCATAACAATCCAACATGTAGACTCATAAACCCATCCAAATCTGAATTAGGCAAAATAAGCAAGAAAATTCTGGAAAAAATAATAAAGAACGTAAAATCAAACTCTGAATACAACCTCTGGAAGAACACATACGAAGTCATCCAATGGTTCAAAAAACTCAATAAACAAAGTAATACAGTATTCATCACATTTGATATAGTAGACTTTTACCCATCTATAGATGAGGAACTACTCACCAAAGCCCTGAAGTTTGCCAGTAACCACACAGACATAACAGGGTCAGAAATGGAAATCATTCTCCACACCAAGAAAACATTACTACACAGCAAAAATGAAACCTGGATCAGGAAAACCAACAGAAACTCAACATTCGACGTAACCATGGGATCATATGATGGTGCAGAGACATGTGAACTGGTCGGATTATTCATGCTGTCCAACATCAAGAAAAAACTCGGAAAACAAGTCGGACTATACAGAGACGATGGCCTTGCTGTACTAACCAACAATCCAAGAACCATCGAAAACAAGAAGAAAGAACTATGCAAAATCTTCCCAAACACAACTTAAAGATTACCATAGAAGCAAACAAAAAGGTAGTGAACTACTTAGACATAACACTGGATCTCAACAATCACATATATAAACCATACAAGAAACCCAACGATACACCTCTTTATGTACACACCAAAAGTAACCATCCACCATCTGTATTAAAGACCATTCCCCATGGCATAAACAAGAGACTGTCAAACCTGTCATGCAGTGAGAGAGTGTTCAACAATGCAGCAGTAGAATACCAGGAGGCACTACAAAAAAAGTGGATACAATTACAAATTACAATACAACCCAGACAACAACACAAATAAAAGCAAGAAAAATAGGAAAAGAAAAACCATATGGTATAACCCCCCATACGACGGGAAACTCAAAACAAACATAGGGAAAGAATTCTTCAAAATCCTAACAACTTCATTTCCAAAAGAACACAAACTGTCCAAAATATTTAACAAAAACACTGTCAAACTATCGTACTCATGTATGCCCAACCTCAAAAACCTAATTGACGCATCCAACAAAATGAAAATCAACACAGCAAAGAAGGGTGAAGAAAGGAAATCTTGTAATTGCACTAGAAAAGAGCAGTGACCACTAGACAATAAATGTCTTCACAGCAACATTGTATACCAGGCTACTGTGACATCAGAAAATGAAAAAGAAACATACATAGGGATCACTGAAAACCACTTCAAAACCAGATATGCAAACCACAAACAGTCATTTAATAAAGAAAAATATAAAAACCAAACAGAACTGAGCAAATATATCTGGAAACGCAAAAACAAACTACAATATATCCTGGAAAATCATAAAAAGAGCATCATCATACAGCAATGTTTCAAAAAGGTGCAACCTATGTTTAACTGAAAAATGGTTATACTATGCAAACCACACTTAGCAACTTTAAACACTAAAACAGAAATAGTAAACAACTGCAGGCATAAATGGAAATCGTTGTTAGTGAACACACTCAAAACAAAAACCTGAAAGCCCCCAAAAAACACGTGCAGCCAACCCGCACGTGCAAACAACCGCAAACGTGAGCCCACACGCTATATAACATGGGCGGTGGGCAAACCAAAAGCCATCCTGATGACAGCGCAACGCGCTCGAAACAAATTTGTAGAGATTTCTTTTAATACCTTATTTTAACAAATGTTGCTCCCCAAGGGGTTGAGCGCTTTGGAAATCGTTTTGGGTATTTTAACCACATTGATCTATATATATATATATATATATATATATATATATAAATATATAATATATAGAGAGAGAGAGAGAGAGAGAGAGAGAGAGAGAGAGAGAGAGAGAGAGAGAGAGAGAGAGAGAGATCAATGTGGTTAAAATACCCAAAACGATTTCCAAAGCGCTCAACCCCTTGGGAGCAACATTTGTTAAAATAAGGTATTAAATACCTTATTTTAACAAATGTTGCTCCCCAAGGGGTTGAGCGCTTTGGAAATCGTTTTGGGTATTTTAACCACATTGATATATATATATATATATATATATATGGGGGAGGGAGGTAAAAGTAAAATTTTATTTCAAGGAAAGGAGAGAAAAAAAAAATCAGAGGCCACAGAGTGGACTTCGAAGCTTTGACAAATATCAGAACAAAATCACAATAAATGACAACAACAACAACAACAACAACAACAACAACAAACCACGGAATTTAACCAGAAATGAATTGACAATGACACCAGTCTCATGGGCTCTGGAGCAGGAACCAATCAATGTAAGAAGTCCACAAACCTCCCGTTGCACGTGCATCGTGGTGATTTGGCTGCATTTCCAAAATGAATTGTCTAAAACATCTCAATAAGAATGTTTTCCAACCTTTTCTGAGGTTATTTGGGTTTTTTTCCACAGACAGATGCCAACTGCAGCTGACGAGAAGTCTGCTCTTGTGACTTTTTCTTTAGTCTGATGTAGAATGAGCGTGCACTCTCTCGCCACGAATTCATTCAGATCAGATGGCATGCCTTTTTAATGAATAGGGAGAAACAATACTATGTAAAAGCTGATGTCGAGAAACCTTAGATTTTTTTCCTATTCTGTTTTCTTCACAATGTAAAACGTTATTTAAAAAAAGTTAGCAATATATATATATATATATATATATATATATATATATATATATATAGAGAGAGAGAGAGAGAGAGAGAGAGAGAGAGAGAGAGAGAGAGAGAGCAAGCTTTGTTTATAATTGAATATTTCTTGCAGTCATTGCAACACCAAGCTGCTCTGTAAGTTGCTGGAATGGTGCTCAGTACTTATCCTTGGATTTATTAGTTTTTTGTATGTATGTATATTATATTATATATATATATATATATATATATATATATATATATATATATATATATATATAATAATATATATCAGTATATTTAAAATGCCTAAAACAATTTTTTAAGTGCTCAACCCCTTGGGGAGCAACATTAGTTAAAACAAGTTAAAAGAGGAATCTTAAAACTATCTACAAATTTGTTTCAAGCGTGTTGCGCTGTCATATATATAAGAACTATGTAGAAGCTAATGTTGAGAAACATAGGGTTAATGATCTACTTCAATCCACCTTCGTCAACCACCCCCCCCCCCCCCCCCCCCCACTGCTATCCCCACCCCCTCTCTCCGTGGACAGGAAAAGAGATAAAACCATGCAAGAAAAGAAAAACAAAGACGAGCAGCAGTAATAGCAGTAGCAGCAGAAACAACAACAAAAACAGCATCAATCATAATAATGATAATAACAATGATAATTATAATAATGATAATAATAGCACTGCTACTACTACTATTACTACTACTACTACTACTACTACTACTACTACTACTACTACTACTACTACTAACAACAACAACATAATAGGAATAATGACAATAACAATAACAAAAACAGCAATGATGATGATAATAATAATAATAATAATAATAATAATAATAATAATAATAATAATAATAATAATAATAGCAACTATAGTAACAATAACAATAACAAGATCAACAACGATAATGGTAATATAGATGCTTTTGACCAAGCATACAATTCGATTGAAACACCTCTTTGTCAAGAAAGGCTGAAAACATAAGATGAAAATGAAACAGGATCGCACAGAAGGCTGCATGTGGAAACAAGTAAAAAAAAATGTGTTGTAGAGATAAAAGTGATGATAAGATATAATTACATATTCCACGTTAAACTGGCTTGATCAGGATGATTTTACGACAGTTGAGAAAGTTTCAAGACAGGGAATATTGTAATTATTTCTGGCTTAAACAAATCATATTTATTCGAGTTTAGAGAAATTCGCGTTTTTTGCCGGGTAGTGAAATTGTATTTTGTCGATGGCCAATAAAGATTGCATTCATAACCAGCCGCCGTGGCAAAGTGGTTAGCGTCGCGGACTCCCGGCTGGGAGGTCGTGGGTTCGAATCCCATCAGAGGCATGTGGGTTTTTCTGCCCCGACCGGCTCCTACCCAGAGTTGAGTTTGCTGTGGACTCAGTTGGGAAGACTGGGACCACACAGTCGAGTTTCATCCACTTAATGGATGCGTTTCTGAGAGTGTTGCTC
>CM031609.1:89660799-89675935 GCA_018398815.1 Conus ventricosus
CGGTTAGATGTTCTTAAATAGGAAGCAGATAAGCTGCAGCTGACAGTAAACTTGGAAAAGACAAATGTTATGATTTTCCGCAATGGAGGTCATCTTTCGGCACACGAAAAATGGGTTTATAGAGATAGAGAGATTACTATCACTAACTCCTATAGATATTTGAGAATGTTATTTACTACAAGGCTAAGTTTAATGTCTTCATGGACAGAATCAAGTAGAAAAGGGGAAAAGGGTGTGACTGAAATTCTGAAATCTTTGCAAAAGTTAGGTTCAATAGACTTAAGTCTATTTTGGAAACTTTTCGATACACAGATGGAACCGATTTTAACTTATGCAGCGGAAGTTTGGGGACTTGATGTCAATACCCATATGGGAAAGGTTCACACCTTTGCCATTAAGCGTTTCTTTCGTGTGCCATTGCATTCATCAAATACCGTTTTGTATGGTGAATCAGGCAGGTATCCATTGCATGTAAAAGCATTTGTTAAGTGTAAAAAATATTGGATAAAACTAACCAGACTACCTATGTCGAATTTGTGTAGACAGGCATACGAAATGCAGTTGATTCAAGCAAAAAAGGGTAAACAAAACTGAATATCTCAAATCAAGAAAGCTTTAACAGAACATGGATTTGGAATTGTTTGGATATGCCAGGGAGTATGATGCGAATATGGTTTTGTATCTGAATTCAAAGATAGATTAATAGCATTCTACATGCCAAAATTGCATGGACAAATGGAAAGTAATGATAAATATAACTTCTTTTTTTTCTTTTAAGTCAGTTTTTCAATCAGAAAGATATATTTCAGTTGTTACAAATCGATCGCACAGAATTTGCCTTGCCAGATTCAGATCGAGAACCTTTGGTCTTAACGCGAACAAAATGTGGTTCAGTTCAAATGTCTCCTTAACTCCCCCATATCTGATGTGTGGTCATGCTCCAGAGGATGAGTCATTTCATCTTCGGATGCAGGGGCTACGATGAACTGAGAAAAACAAGATGTATTGTTCAAGTCCAAAGAAGCGGAGGGGAAGGATATAATCGATATCTGAACATCTGACAGTGTCACTAACATTGTAACGCTTGCAAAATATATTTCAGAAGCAGGGTCGATGCGGGTAAAGAAAGTGCTTCATGAGTGCGTGCATGAAATGGTCTAATGTCTTATTATGTGTTTATCAGTTGAGGTACTTTAGGGATCATTTAACTTGATAGGCAATACAAATAAACTTCATAATGTTATATTTGGATGGTTGATGTAGATTTATTGTACGTTCTACGTGCGCGTCTATGAGTGTGTATGTATGTGAATGAGGGTCTTCATGCTAGCGCGTGTGTGTGTGTGTGTGTGTGTGTGTGTGTGTGTGTGTGTGTGTGTGTGTGTGTGTGTGTGTGTGTGTGTGTGTGTGTGTGTGTGTGTGTGTGCGTGCGCGCGCGCGCGTGTATGTGTGTGTGTGTGTGTGTGTGTGTGTGTGTGTGTGTGTGTGTGTGTGTGTGTGTGTGTGTGTGTGTGTGTGTGTGTGTGTGTGTGTGTGCGTGCCTGTGTGTGTGCGTGTGTGTGTTTGTGTGTGTGCGTGCCTGTGTGTGTGCGTGTGTGTGTTTGTGTGTGTGCGCACGCATGTATGTGTGTGTTTGTTTGTTTGTGGGTGTCACCGATCGGCGGTACTAAATCAGCCGTCCATGTGTTTGGAGTAATGGTAATTCGGAAATAGAGAGCATGTGCGCGTGTGCGTGTGCATATGTGTATATGTGTGTGCGAGAGTGCGTGTATAAGATTGGGGTTTTGGTTAAGGTGGAAGGTTAGGATAGGTAAGGGGCTGGGGAAATAGGACATACAATATTCTTGAATTCCAATCTTCACTTGTTGAAGGGATGGAAGCGGGAGGTTGGTTTCGTTTCCGACTGTTACCCTTTTGTTACTTTGGTTCCACACCAGAGAAGGCGGGGCAGGATATCGGCTGTTGGTGTTGTAAAGTCTGAGTTGTTGTGGTAAATTGTCGTGTGGTTGCATGAGCAACAAGTAGTCCGTTGGTCGGGCGTGTCAGCTCTGCGGAGGGATACGCTGCTCTGACCAATCGATGTTTTGTGTTGTGAGTAGAGTTCGCTTGATTCCGACCAGGTCGGAATGCGTTGGGGTAGCTTCACTTCGGTCCCTGGTGTTCGTCGGAGTGGACGTGCCTTGTAGTTGCGGCGGGAGCGCCGTTAGTTGAGCTGAGTGACTTCGAGTCATAGTTAGGGCCAGGTCCTCGTTGGGTCTGGTGTGCCCTTGGCCTGTGCCGGGTTCTGTGTCGTCTTTGTTGGCAGCCACTTCAGCCAGTTGCAGAACTGGTGTGGTTGAACGTCTGTCTGTCCAGTTGTTTCAGCAGGTATCCTGCTTCCGTCCTGAGGCTGGGGCCAGACCACCGCTGTCTACTGCCGCGTGCTGGCAGGTGAGCGGCGGTTTCCCGTTGCCTGCTGCTTTCCCGGGAGAGGGAGACCATCCAGGCCGTCGGCCGTCTGTGGGCATCTCTCCTCTGCTACTGGGGTTTCTTCCGGGAGTTCTCCAGCCACCTGTTGCTCTTCCCTGTTCGGCGTCCTGTGAGAGGGCGCCGCACCAGACCTTCCCTCACCCTCAGTGTCCGGCGGGGCCTTCAGAGGAGGAGGCGTCCTTCGAGCCCCCGGACTCGTGGAGAGGGCGCCTGGTGTGCGTTAGGTGTCGTGCCAGCGCGGGAGAGGAGTCGGACTGCGGGGAAGCCACGGTCAGCGCCGGAGTGCAGAGTCTTCCGGAGAGGTGTCAGCCTGTGAGGGGCCAAGTACAGCGCCGAGGACTGGAGCTCTCCGGGCCGGGATGGGTTGTCCCATAGGTGGGGTAGAGAGGGTGTAGCGTTAGGGAGTAGGATTAAGGGTGTTGGCTACTGCCTTCCTTTTGGGACGTAGTGGCCAGCACAGTGTAGGGTACTTGTCGTTGCCTCCGTTAGGGACGCAGTGACCAGTGCGGTAGTGGTCCTGGGTCAAAAGGAAAGGGTGGGTCCTGGGGAGAGGTGTTGGTGGTAGTAGTTTAGAGATTAGAGTCCCTTGGGTTGGTCCTTGTCCCTAGTAGTTAGCCACCACGTGTGCGGGCTATCTTTGCGTCCCTAGGTCGCAGCGATATACCGCAACTGGTGCTTAGTATAGGTTAAGGTTCTCAGGGTCGTAGCAGGGTAGTGTGGGTCAGTGAAGAAGTGGGATACCGTTGTGTGGTTGTGGATGGACGTGAGTGGTGGCGCCATGGTGTGTGTGTGAAATAAAGAAGTGCGCATGATTGTAAAGCGGTGTTAGTGTGCTGTGTTGTCTGCTCTAGTGTGTAATAGGTGTGGGTAGGGGTGGTAGGGCCGTCCGGCTTAGCGACCGTGACATTTGGTGGAGATGCGGGGTAAGGACGAGAGTGTGGCAGAGGATGTTAACGATCTGCTTTTTCAAGAACAGTTTTACCAGCTGCTGTCCCCAGAGTTCACGATCGAGGTCCGGAAGACATGCCCGAAAACTGCTGAACAAATGGCAACAGAAGCTACTGTTTTAGCAGAGGCCAAAAGATTGGGGAGGAAGGCGAAGCAAGACCGAACAATTAACCAGCCCAACCTGGGTAATAGGCATGAAACGACAGAGAGCCAGCCTGCAGAGCGGTCCCAGCAAAGTGATGGTGCACTGCAGCAGCCGAACAGGAGATCAGAAGGGCCTAGATCAACCATTGTTTGCTTCAACTGCAAGAAGCCAGGCCACATCGCTACAAAATGTCCTGAGCCCCATTCTGTTGGAGCGGTTCATTGTTGCGACCAACCCCCAAGCTCGAGTTGTCCCTACGTTGTGTCGCCCATGCGCTGAGCAGCAGTACGACCCTGCGTGCATTGTAGAGGTTAACGGAGCTCCGGCCAATGGATTACGAGACACTGGTGCCGGATACACCGTAGTGGCCAAGTGGTTGGTACCAGCAGACGCGTACACAGGAGAGACAGTTCCAGTAGTGTTGGCTGAATCCAGATGTAGGTCTGTGTTACCTGTGGCGGTAATAGAGTTGAAGTCCCCATTCATCGCAGGGAAGTTGGAGTTTTGGTTATGAATAGCCCTGTGCAGGAAGTCCTGATCGGAAACTTCGCAAAGAGAGTAGGAGATCCCGAATGGACACGTGTGCCTGTATACGCAGACCCGGCGTTGGTAGGGGCAGTGCAAACACGCGCGCAGAGAGCCAGGGAGCAGCAAGAACCAGTACCACTGCCCGTCGAGGAGTGCATTCTGAACACCTCTACCCAGCAGTTGATTCAGATGCAGGACCAGGATGAAACCTTGAGGAAGGCTCGGAGTGCATGCGAAGCAGGGACGCATTTCCACACCAAGTTTGGACGAGTCGAGTACGCTCGGAACTCTGGTGTACTGGTCAGGCGGTTTGAGGGTCCCAAAGACGTAGCTAGTCAAATCTGCGTCCCAGCTGAACTGCGGACCGCGGTGATGAAGCTAGCCCACGACGTACCCATGTCTGGACACTTAAGTACCACCCGAACCAAGGAGCGAGTTGGTCGCCATTTTTATTGGCCAGGCATGCATGCTGACATTGGTCGGTACTGCCAGTCATGCGTCCAGTGTCAGCGTACTGTTAAGGGAAGAGTCTCAAGAGTTTCCCTTGTAAGGAAGCCACTGATGCGCAGGCCCATGCAGATACTGAGGGATCTCTGGTTGCAACCAGAAAGGCAAGAGTTCCGCACAGCGGCAGAGGACGTCGTTAACTTAAGGAACAAGGTAGCTGAGACGTGTGAGTTGACAAAGAAGAACTTGGCAACAGCAGGTTGCAGGTACAAGCGACATTTTCATTTGAGGACGAAACCCAGGAAGGTAGCTGTGGGGTCTAGAGTACTAGTGGGAGGATTACAAGGTGGGCACTGCAGCTGCAGCCATTCCAGTTTAAGGTGCAGGCAGTGTCTGGAAAGGACAATGTGGCGGCAGACTTCTTAAGTCGCTTGCCAGAGAGAAAGGGAGAGAGGGAGAGAAAGGGAGAGAGAGAGAGAGAGAGAGAGAGAGAGAGAAAGGGGGAGAGAGAGAGAGAGAGAGAGAGAGAGAGAAGAGAGAGAGAGAGAGAGAGAGAGAGAGAGAGAGAGAGAGCCTGTAAGTTACATTTACCTGTGTCAATAGGGTTGATATTGTCGAAGATATGCATGTGTCAGTGTCATTGGAAGAGAATGACGTAGCAAAGTGTTGCTGGGGTGTGGTAGTTGTAGCACGTGTTGCATAGCGGTCGTGCATGGTCAGAGCACCCTCAGTTACGAAATTTATATGTAGAGCGTAGTGTAACGGCTGCCTGTAAGTGCCTGCGTTAAGGTCGTGTGAGGCAGAGTTAGACCAAGTTGATTGATGTATTTTGCGGTTAATGATGTATTTAAAAGTGATGTTGTTGGAATGATGATGGGGTGTATCAAAAGTAACAGCAGGGCAGAGTGAGTGGTGTGGAGTTGGATTGTTATAGGTAGGGTGTGAGTAAACGCCGATCGAGTGAGAAGTTTTTGTTGGTTTTAACCGGTAGTTAAAACTTAGGCAGGGGGTGTGTCACCGATCGGCGGTACTAAATCAGCCGTCCATGTGTTTGGAGTAATGGTAATTCGGAAATAGAGAGCATGTGCGCGTGTGCGTGTGCATATGTGTATATGTGTGTGCGAGAGTGCGTGTATAAGATTGGGGTTTTGGTTAAGGTGGAAGGTTAGGATAGGTAAGGGGCTGGGGAAATGGGACATACAATATTCTTGAATTCCAATCTTCACTTGTTGAAGGGATGGAAGCGGGAGGTTGGTTTCGTTTCCGACTGTTACCCTTTTGTTACTTTGGTTCCACACCAGAGAAGGCGGGGCAGGATATCGGCTGTTGGTGTTGTAAAGTCTGAGTTGTTGTGGTAAATTGTCGTGTGGTTGCACGAGCAACAAGTAGTCCGTTGGTCGGGCGTGTCAGCTCTGCGGAGGGATACGCTGCTCTGACCAATCGATGTTTTGTGTTGTGAGTAGAGTTCGCTTGATTCCGACCAGGTCGGAATGCGTTGGGGTAGCTTCACTTCGGTCCCTGGTGTTCGTCGGAGTGAACGTGCTTTGTAGTTGCGGCGGGAGCGCCGTTAGTTGAGCTGAGTGACTTCGAGTCATAGTTAGGGCCAGGTCCTCGTTGGGTCTGGTGTGCCCTTGGCCTGTGCCGGGTTCTGTGTCGTCTTTGTTGGCAGCCACTTCAGCCAGTTGCAGAACTGGTGTGGTTGAACGTCTGTCTGTCCAGTTGTTTCAGCAGGTATCCTGCTTCCGTCCTGAGGCTTGGGCCAGACCACCGCTGTCTACTGCCGCGTGCTGGCAGGTGAGCGGCGGTTTCCCGTTGCCTGCTGCTTTCCCGGGAGAGGGAGACCATCCAGGCCGTCGGCCGTCTGTGGGCAGCTCTCCTCTGCTACTGGGGTTTCTTCCGGGAGTTCTCCAGCCACCTGTTGCTCTTCCTGTTCAGCGTCCTGTGAGAGGGCGCCGCACCAGACCTTCCCTCACCCTCAGTGTCCGGCGGGGGCCTTCAGAGGAGGAGGCGTCCTTCGAGCCCCCGGACTCGTCGAGAGGGCGCCTGGTGTGCGTTAGGTGTCGTGCCCAGCGCGGGAGAGGAGTCGGACTGCGGGGAAGCCACGGTCAGCGCCGGAGTGCAGAGTCTTCCGGAGAGGTGTCAGCCTGTGAGGGGCCAAGTACAGCGCCGAGGACTGGAGCTCTCCGGGCCGGGATGGGTTGTCCCATAGGTGGGGTAGAGAGGGTGTAGCGTTAGGGAGTAGGATTAAGGGTGTTGGCTACTGCCTTCCTTTTGGGACGTAGTGGCCAGCACAGTGTAGGGTACTTGTCGTTGCCTCCGTTAGGGACGCAGTGACCAGTGCAGTAGTGGTCCTGGGTCAAAAGGAAAGGGTGGGTCCTGGGGAGAGGTGTTGGTGGTAGTAGTTTAGAGATTAGAGTCCCTTGGGTTGGTCCTTGTCCCTAGTAGTTAGCCACCACGTGTGCGGGCTATCTTTGCGTCCCTAGGTCGCAGCGATATACCGCAACTGGTGCTTAGTATAGGTTAAGGTTCTCAGGGTCGTAGCAGGTAGTGTGGGTCAGTGAAGAAGTGGATACCGTGTGTGTGTTGTGGATGGACGTGAGTGGTGGCGCCATGGTGTGTGTGTGAAATAAAGAAGTGCGCATGATTGTAAAGCGTGTTAGTGTGCTGTGTTGTCTGCTCTAGTGTGTAATAGGTGTGGGTAGGGGTGGTAGGGCCGTCCGGCTTAGCGACCGTGACAGTGGTGTGAGGGTGTGCATGTGTGTGTGTGTGTGTGTGTTGTGTGTGTGTGTGTGTGTGTGTGTGTGTGTGTGTGTGTGTGTGTGTGTTTAAAATTGGTGTTACTGTATGTTGTCTTCAATTACTTTGCCGTTGTAAGCATTTCATTTCTGTACCCCCCCCCCCCCACCCCCACCCCCGTCACTAGGCTTTATAGCTAATGACAGTAAACCATCAAAGTGTCAATCTCTCTCTCTCTCTCTCTCTCTCTCTCCTCTCTCTCTCTCTCTCTCTCCTCTCCTCTCTCTCCCTCTCTCTCAGTCTCCTCTCTCTCTCTCTCTCTCTCTCTCTCTCTCTCTCTCTCTCTCTCTCTCTCCTCTCTCTCCTCTCCCCATTGCAGTGTCAGTATACTAATAGATTTGACTGAACAGGTTGCTGTTATACACAACATCCTATTTGGGCACTGAACGTGGACTGGACAGGGCCAATAAGCCATCAGAGCGAATAGGTAGGCTGATTACCATTCCTATCAATCCTGAACAAAACTGTACTTCTCTATTAACTTTGCATCTTGTTTTGTGTATGTATTGGTATGTTGAGTCATTTTCAATCATGCAACAGTCTGATTTCAGTGATTAGTTACTGGCAGTTCCTCAGTAAGGAAACTGCCAGCCACTGTTTTGAAAAGAGTCTCTCTCTCTCTCTCTCTCTCTCTCTCTCTCTCTCTCTCTCCTCTCTCTCTCTCTTTCTCTCTCTCTCTCTCTCCTCTCTCTCTCTCCTCTCTCTCTCTCTCCTCTCTCTGGGTTAAGTGAGTGTACTCAAAGCAATGCCACTGAACATAGGGGAAGCATTGAAGATGTAATCGGAATATACGGAATGCATGGTACTTTTAAAGTAACCAGGGGGGGGGGGGGGGGGGGGGGGGGGGGGGGGGGGGGGGGGGGGGGGGGGGGGGGGGGGGGGGGGGGGGTGGGGGGGGGGGGGGGGGGGGGGGGGGGGGGGGGGGGACGAACTACGGGAGGTAAAGGATGACTTGGGGAAATGCGGTAGTTGGCAGCATAGCGGAACAGACGCGGGCTTGGCGAGGGCAGCGAGGCAAAGCCGTTTCATTGTTTTCCTCTTTTCCCGACACTAAGATCATCGCGGCGGTTTGGGGCAGCAAAGGATGGACGGAATGCAATGGATCGGACGGACACAGACAGGTGTCGGAAGCAGACGTCAGGAACCATCTCCATGCCAGAATGACCTGAGGTGTGGCTGTTGCAAACCTTACAGATAATGTCACTCTGCCTTCTGCTACAGGGGCTCTAAAATGGACTGAATGTTTGATAAAACAATGTCAAGTTTTGGATCTGCTCCAAGTGATTGAGAAAAAATGGATTGTTTGATTTATTTCTTGTAAGTTGAAGCTGATTTTCATAAGTCTTTGAAATTAGTTGGAGACTAAAAGACAGTGTGTGTGTGTGTGTGTGGTGTGTGTGTGGTGTGTGTGTGTGTGTGTGTGGTGTTGGTTGTGGTGTGTGGTGTGTGTGCATGCGCGTGGGTGCGTGCAGCGTGCGTGCGAGCATGCGTGCGCGTGTGTGCAGTGTGCGACCGGTGCGTGCATGCGTGTGTGTTCGTGCGTACGTGCGTGCGTGCGTGCGTGTGTGTGTGGTGTGTGGTGTGTGTGTGTGATGTGTGTGTGTGTGTGTGTGTGTGTGTGTGTGTGTCACATTAATGTGACATTAAAGCAACGCTAGTAATGTGACCCGTTAAATGTCTGCCATGTACGTTACTGTGGATGGAAAAACCAAAACTAAGCTGGACTGCAAGGAC
Organism: Conus ventricosus; assembly: GCA_018398815.1. Classification (NCBI taxonomy): domain Eukaryota; kingdom Metazoa; phylum Mollusca; class Gastropoda; order Neogastropoda; family Conidae; genus Conus; species Conus ventricosus. The sequence continues at coordinate 89,669,867 of CM031609.1, forward strand.
TGACTATGATCATTCATCCTCATTGGTTTAAGAAAGAACTGAAAAAAGGGTTGATAATTGCTTCGGGTACGTGTTGCAACATTAGAAACAATCGGTTAGGCCAGCTAATCACGCATTAATCACTGATTTACAAAGTGTCATAGCCATGAAGGCAGCTAATCATCCACAAAACGCAACTCCAGCAGCTAAACAAAATACTAAGCAACAACTACGAAGCCCCTAATGATTAATTTTGTTGCTCTTCAATTACAATTCAGCACACTGATAACGATTGTAAAATGGTAACAAGAAAAACAACCATAACAACAACAACGAACAACAACACAACAACAATACACAACAACAATCATGCATCATCATCATCCATCCATCATCTTAAGAGACGAAAGAAGAAAGAAGGAAGAAGAAGAAGAAGAAGAAAATCGAAAGAAAGAAGAAGACCACCAAAACCCTCCCCTACCACCCACCACCACCACCCGAACCACCAGCAACACAACAACTATCACCGTAGAAAGGCAGCGAGTATCCATGGAAACCAGCAGGTTCCTAGGCCGCGTGGGACATAACGGCATGACCACATCCAACACTCAGCAAACACGTCAACCCTTTGAACATTTGAAGTAACATGAACAGAACATTAATATCCAAGACTGTGTGTTCTCATAAAAACAGACTGCAGGAAATGACAACCCAATTCAAATCGTGTCATGCCGGAGAGGCGACCTCTCTCACTCACTCTCACTCTCTCTCTCTCTCTCTCCTCCTCTTTCTCTCTCTCTCTTCTCTCTCTCATCTTCTCTCTTCCCTCTCTCCTCCAAGGTCGTTCTCTCTCATCACTCTCTCCTCTCCTCTGTGTTGAGTGTGGTGTGTGTGTGTGAGAGAGAGAGAGAAGAGAGAGAGAGAGAGAAAGAGAGAGAGAAGAGAGATAGAGCGAGAGAGGATAGATAGAGATAGAGAGAGAGAGAGAGAGAAGATACGATAATGTTTGTTATAGCCCAGCCTGACTTCAAAGGGCCACATCAGGGCAGGGGGCTGTCTTGACCACGTTAAAAAATCAACCACATCAACAAATGATTCAGTCACACAAGCACAATTCTTTCATCATCCTTTGTCTCTAATTTCTTTTCTGTCTTCTCACACAATTCTTTATCCCTTACATCAATTCCTATTTTCTCTTTATCTTCTTTCAAAATACTACTGTGTGAAGTGTGGTGTGTTTGTGGTTGTGTGTGTTGTGTGGTGTGTGTGAGTGTGTTGTGTGCGTGCGTGCGGTGCGTGCGTGCGTGCGGCGTGCGGGCGCAGGCGTGTTGCCCTGTTGCGTGTTGCACACGTGTGCCACCGTGGTGGAGTGCGTGTGCGGCGCGCGTAGAGGCCGAGCATGGACGCGAAGGTCGCGTGCGTGCGTGCGTGCGTGCGTGCCGTGTGTGCCGTGGGTGTGTTTGTGTGTGTTGTGGTGGTTGTTGGTGTAAATTGTGCGTGTGTTATTGCCTGCGGGAGCGCACGACTACCTAAAGACACGTACACGTGCATGTAATTGCAAGTTCTTTCACTCAAAACTGCTGCACTAGACAAACACCAATCTCCATCTCCTTACTCAAAAACATACACTTCAAGGCCCCAGAAAAACCAGTACCACAGTATTTCACTTTTACAAGAACCCATACGCCTCTCACGCAAACACCTTGACGATTAAGCAGACCAGATCAGCAATCATACAGACCATGGTTGACAAGGCGTCCTTGGCATACTATCGTTTTTATGCAACGCTCTTTTTGGCGAACAGACTACATCAAACCTTTGAGTGAGGATTGCCGATGACAACGCAACTCTGATCAGGAATACAGAGGCTATCTTTGATGTTGCCAGCTGCTTGGTAATAAGACACTGGAGAGATGATGGAAAGTTGCCTTTTTTATAATTTGAGGGAAACAGTGCCCTTGGAGATTATTTCATTTTTACGTCATTTAAGCGAAGATTTAATTCATGCTGCTGATTGCAGTGGAAAAAAGTTTGAAAAGTGTGTATTACAGACAGGTAGAAACTGCCATTTGTCAACTATCGATATTATGCTGCTTTGTTTCCTACACTTTATCGTTAGACTACACCCCGGACCCAGCTACTTCCCTTCTCTCACTCTCTCTCTCGTCTCATCCCACTCTCTCCTCGCGCTCTCTTCTCTCCTCTCCACTCTCTCTCTCTCTCTCTCTCTCTCTCTCTCTCTCTCATCTTCTCTGTGTGCGTGTGTGTGTGTGATTGTGTGTGTGTGTGGTGTGTGTGGTGTGGGTGTTGTGTGTGGTGTTTTGTGTGTGTGTTGTGTGTGTCTGTGTGTGTTGTGTGTGTGTGTGTGGTGTGTGTGTGTGTGTGTGTGGTGGGTGTGTGTGTGTGATGAAGTGCGTGCGTGCGTGCGTGCGTGCGTGTCGTGCGTGCGTGCGTGTGTGCGTGCGTGGCGTGCGTCGTGCGTGTATGTGTGCGTGCGTGCGTGCGTGCGTGCGTATATGTGTGTGTGTGTGTGTGTGGGTGGTTGGGTGTGTGTTGTGTGTGGATGTGTTGGTGTGTGGTGGGTGGGTAAAACCAGTTCATGTGATGTTAGCCAACCCAAACAGAAGAGCAAACCCCCTCTCGTCTCTGTATGTCCCTGTCCGTGTTTTTTGATAGGAAACTGTGAGTCAGTGGTTACAGGAACCTCTCCTCTGTGTCTCTGTCTGTCTGTCTGTCTGTCTGTCGCTTCGTCCTCTCTCTCATCTCTCCCTCTCTCTCTCTCTCTCTCTCCTCCATCTCCTCTCTCTTTCTCTCTCTCTCTCTGCCCCCCCTCGCCCCCCCCCCGATTCAAATAGGGCAGTGAAAAATCATGCCATTGAACTCTAGAAAGCATTGACAATACATTCTAAGCCGTGGATGCACAGTACTTTTAAAGTAACAGGCGCTTTCTAGCGTCCCTAGAGAAACGAGAGGGATTAGCCTATGCGCGGAATATGGTTAGGACAGACAAACACGAGACCAAAGGCGCCTTGAACACAACTGCTACGAACTGATAACAGTAGCTTCGAACGAACACATGCAGACTAAACCCTGCTTTTGTTTCCTCCCCTTTTCCTAACACGGAGATCAAACGTGGCGTTTGGCAGCAGAGGGACGGGCTGGCTCTAATGGATCGGACTGGACGCAGACAGATGTCGGAAGCAGACGTCAGGAACCGTCTCCATTGCCAGAATGAACTGAGGTGTGGCTGTTGAAAAATTCACAGATAATGTCACTCTGAAACCCCTCTGCTTACCAGGGCCTCTAAAATGGACTCCATGTTCGATACTGCTCTGACGAGGTTTGAATCTGATCAAAGTGACTGAAAGAAGAGATGATTTGTTTGATCTATTTCTTGCAAGTTTATTCTCTTTTTTAAAAATTAAATGTTTCATATTAGCTTGAGCGTAAGGATCGTGCGCAGCGCGCGCGCGCGCGCGCGCGCGCGCGCGTATGTGGGTGTGTGTGTGTGTGTGTGTGTGTGTGTGTGTGTGTGTGTGGTGTGTGTGTGTGTGTGTGTGTTGTGTGTGTGTGTGTGGTGTTTGAGTGGGGGAGGATGAGTGTGCGTCCGTATGCATTTATTCGTGCATATAGCACATGTGGCATATGCTTTTACGTGTTGTCTCATCTCCCCATGCCTAGTTTGCATGTCATAGAGAGAGAGAGAGGGCGAGAGAGAGAGAGAGAGGGAGAAGAGAGAAGAGAGAAGAGAGAGAGAGAGAGAGAGAGGAGGAGAGAGAGAGAGAGAGAGAGAGAGGAGAGAGAGAGATTACGCACAAAGAAAATGGACAAATACATTAGAGCAACCACAACTTTGGAGGACGAAATTCATTCAAGTGATAGAACAACAGGACGCTGTTATAAAAGGCGTGAGAAGTAGCAGCTTGCTGATGTGCCACGGCAAGTTATTCCTCTTCTAAGACAACATAAATACTGACCGCAGATATTGACTCTTTGTTTATCACCCATCTTACTGTTTATAAAGAAGGGTAGATGGAAATTTGACGTCTGGCTCAGATGTCTGCTTGACGCATTAGAAACAAACATTTGTTCAGTATCTATCCAGCCATGTATCACATAGTCATTAATAAGACCTTGAACACCAGTCATTCACTCAATCACTCAATTAATTGACGGAAATATAGGGTTTCATCGCAAGAAGCTTGCGAAAAATCAGCAGAACAAGCAAATCTCCAACCTATAAGCCAACCAAACACTTTTTTTAAAAGAAATACCAAGCAGCTTCTGATGTTTAGTTTTGAAAAGTGTTTTGAAATAGCATCGACAAGTATATTAATTTTACAAACAGTTGCAGTCTTATTACGCTGCTAGCAAAAGGGGCATCTATTTGACATTTGTCTGGTGCCATGATAAAAAAAGGACATAGTTTTGCATTTTCTGCTGGTGTCGTACAAGAAGAGACATTAATTTTTCTCAGTCTCACAATTAAGACCGCATTCTTCGTTGCTATCTTATGGTGCTAACGTAGAAAGACTTTTTTTCTGTCCCAAACCTCTGCGCCACCCCAGAAGCAGTGTACCCACGCCGCTCATTCCGACACCCTGTCCACAGCCACAGCCTGGTCGGCCCCGCCGCAGCCCGCGGCACCGGCAATCCACAGGGGGCAGTCAATGTCAAGTCAAGAGGCAACCCACCCGGAGGAGACACTGCACTGCTGTCGAGTCACTTCGGTGGTGTTCAGTGGCGCCTGTTCTGATCTAATATATGCAGGACACCACCTACTAAGCCCCCTACTACCGACAATAATTGCTTAGTCACGGAGCCGGTGTCGTATATAATACTGTCGCTCATAAAATCGTGTCGCAGCGGACAGTATTTCCGGGAAATACTGCATTTTATGGACAGCTACAATATTCTATACGACATTTTTCGTGAAAAGTTTTCGCGCGGCAATTTTTTTCCAGCAAATAATTGTCGCTGCAACAGTATTTCACGTGAAATGCTGTCGCTGCGATACAATTCCACGGCGACAGTATTATATACGACACCCGGCGTGAGTGAGCTCTCCCTCCGGAGGCGCCACCACGTCCGTCCAACGACAGCCCCCATGGACTCGCCGATACCGGTGACCCGACGAAACCAACCAAGGCCACAGATGTGGAGAGGACATCAAAATTGAGGTCACCATGAGAGCAGGGCATGAAGGGCCACAGAATTTGAGACTTTGTTTTTTAATGCTGATCGATGAGAATGAGGATGATTAAGATGATGCTACTGATTTCCATTTCGGTCTGAGACTGCATGACAGGGCTGTACTCTATGCTTTCTTTCATAATATATCCCGGCGTCAGCCAGGCCGAGAGATACAGGCACCCGCAGTGTTGGTCAGGAAATTTGAGCAACACTACCAGAAACGCATCCATTAAGTGGATGAAACTCGACTGTGTGGTCCCAGTCTTCCCACCTACGCTAACCACTTCGCCACGGCGGTGGAAACGTAGAAAAAATATTTCCTTCAGCTTTCTTCTCGTGCCACGGTAAATGGGGATAATTTTCTAGTGGCTTCTGATCACATGGTGGAAGTGACGTCAAATTTTCCTCCGCCTGGTGCCATAGCAACGTGAACGCCATTTTCTGCCTCCTTCTGGTGCCATTGTTAAAACGAACACATTGTCTTCCTTCTGGTGCTATGCTAAAACTGACTAACCTTCCGTTTCCCATTTGTGGCATTGTACAAAGGACACTGCAGTTTGCTTTCTTCTCACGGCGTGGTAAAACGTGCATTACTTGTTGTAATCATCTTTTAGTGCCGTAATTAAAACCTCATCATTTTTCACTTCCTGTTGAGCTGTAGTAAAAATGGCGTCGCTTCCGGCTTCATGTTGACGCCATGATGGAACGGTCATAACTTCCATCATCCTTCTAGTGCCAAAGTGAACAAGGCATCATCATCTGCTTTCTTTTGATGCTGTTTGAAAGCGGCATCACTTTCTGCTTTTTTGCGTTGCTATGGAAAACAACGTCACTGTCTAGTGCCATCGAAAAACAGCATTTTGGTTATCTTCGTCGGTACCATGGGAAACGGATTCA
>CM031609.1:89676035-89678535 GCA_018398815.1 Conus ventricosus
GTTCATGGAGAGCGAAAGCTGTGTCGGTCATAATGCAGTGAATGAGAGTTCAGGTCGTACAACCTCTCCCTTCGACGGCCAGGTGAAGTGTGAGAGAGAGAGAGAGAGAGAGAGAGATCTGCGTGCATTTGTACTCAAAGTAAGTTATGTCTGGCTATAGCACTTAATTTGATCTTAAAGACAGAGAGAGAGAGAGAGAGAGAGAGAGAGAGAGTAATGGACAGGCTTGGTTAGGCTTTCATTTGAAGTGCCCAGCCATGGGATAAGGCGTGCACGTGTGTGTGTGTGTGTGTGTGTGTGTGTGTGTGTGTGTGTGTGTGTGTGTGTGTGTGTGTGTGTGTGTGTGAGTGTGCGTGCGCGTGCGTGCGTGCGTGCGTGCGTGCGTGCGTGCGTGCGTGCGTGCGTGCGTGCGCACGCGCGCGCGCACGCGCGCGCGCGCGCGCACGCGCGCGCGCGCGCGTGCGTAAGTCAATTCTCATTCTGACAGACATCCACCAGACGAAACTGTCAGCACTGCAGTCCAGAACATTCATCTACCCGCCCCCCCCCCCCCCCCCCCCCCCCCCCCCTCCCCTCCAACCTTACCCTTTCTGCACCTCCTGTTCCTTCTGGCTGTACACTGCATGTCAGGGTCTGAGCTCGTTCCGTTCTTCTCTCTCCCTCCCCCCCCCCCCTCTCTCTCTCTCTCTTCTCTCTCTCCTCCTCTCTCTCTCTCTCTCTCTCTCTCTCTCTCCTCTCTCTCTCTCTCTCTCTCTCTCTCTCTGTTATTGCGAGAAGAGAATATAAAAATCTTCTAAAACAGAAGAAGAAAATATTCAATAAAAAGCTATTAGATAATATGATCAGATCTCTTCCTTCACAACAGGAGTTTTGGAAAACAGTAAAAAGAGCCTCATTCAAAAGAAAATATCACAATAATATCTCTCTGGACTCATGGTATATGCACTTTAAACATTTGTTAGATAAAGATGTCTCAGATGATGATGAACTTTCTGTTGTCCCTGGTGAAGATGAGGATGAGTATTTTAATCGTCCCATTTCTAAAGAAGAAGTTATGTTTGCCATGCGGAAAATTAAACCAACAAATTGGCAGGACCTGATTCTATTATTGGTGAATTGTTGAAATTCGGTGGAGCTCAAGTTATTGACTTTTTAATAGATTTTTTCAATAGGATATTTGATGATGGTATCTGCCCAGAAAACTGGAAAGAATCTGTAACCTAGCCGATATTCAAGAAAGGCGATGTAAATATTCTAATAACTATAGAGGTAACTCTCTAGTTGACGTTAGTAGTAAATTGTATAGCACTGTCATTAACAAAAGATTGCAGGAGTGGCTTGAATGTAATAATATTACTGGATAACATCAAGCTGGGTTGAAAAAGGGTTACTCTACTATCGATCATATGTTTACTCTCCTCGCGTTTGTTCAGGAACAATTTTCTTTAAATCGTAAACTTTATGTTGCGTTTATTGACTTCGAAAAAGCCTTTGACTCCATAAACAGACAGAGCATTACTTTAAAATGGTGTCAAGGGGAAGTTATTCAACTGTATTAGAGTTATGTACAAAGTTGTTAAAACAAGGGTAAGAAGTGGGTCCAGTCTGACAGATTATATAAATTGTGTTGCGGAGTTAGGCAAGGTGATGTCTGTAGCCCTGTACTATTTTCTATTTTCATTAATGAGCTTGCCATTGAGGTAATTAACAATGGCCTGCATGGTGGACGATTTACAAATGATGTTTTAGAATTATTTATCCTACTTTTGGCAGTTGTTGTTTTGGTTTCAGAAACAATGGTTGGCTTACAACGTCAGCTAAATAATCTGAGCAGGGCTGCATCCTCATTAGAATTAAAAGTTAACATGAGTAAAAGCAACATTGTGATGTTTAGAAAGGGGGGTTATTTGGCGGCGAGGGAAAGATGGAAGTATGATAGACTTACTATACTTGTGCTGAATGTTTATAAATACTTGGGGATCTATTTTTCTACACGCCTAAGTTTTACGTTTGCTTGTAAAGACCTTGCATATAGGTCAAAGAATGCTTTGATATATGTAATAAGAAGATTGCATGCTTTCAATAATAATTCGCTTGAATTATTCTTTAAAATATTTGATTCCCAGATACAGCCTATGTTGATGTATGGGCTGAAATTTGGGGTTTAGATAATGCCGTTGTTCACTGTGAGGCTGTGCATTTATTTGCTTTGAAGAGGTTCCTAGGTCTCGACAGGCGTATCTCTAATGATTTGGTGTATGGAGAGTCCAATAGATATCCACTGTTCATTGGTTCAGCCGTTAGATGTGTGCGATATTGGTTAAAGCTTTTACACATGGATCATTATAGATTGCCTCGTAAGTCTTATGAGATGTTGTTTGAATTGGATGTAAAGGGGAAAACGAACTGGGTTTCAAATGTGCGTTTGTTTCTGTGTAAGCATGGCTTTGGGGATGTTTGGCTGACTCAGGGTGTTGGAAATCAAAACAGTTTCTTCGTG
>CM031609.1:89691035-89706530 GCA_018398815.1 Conus ventricosus
CATCGATGTTCTTTTGTTTGTCTGTCTGTCTGTCTGTCTGTCAGATACATTACGCAAAAAGTTCCAAACAGATTTGGATGAAATTTGCAAAATAGCTCGGCAGTGACACAAAGGTGAACTGATTAAATTGAGAAGGGTGTGTGTGTGTGTGTGTGCTGTGTGTGTGGTGGAGGGGTGGGTAGATTGGGATCACCAGTTGATTTTAATGAAATATGATGTTGCAACCAATCGACAAAAAATCTTTTGTTTGAACCCCCCGCCCCCCCCTATTCCACCACGACACACACACACACACACACACACACACACACACACACACCCACACCCACATCCGAAGGAGGCCGGGAGTGAGAGGACTCAAGAACGAGAAGACAGATATGAAGACAAATAGAGAGAAGAAAAGAAGAAGGGAAAAGAGAGGGGGGGTGGGGGGGGGGGACGGGGGAAAGAGGGCTCTCTTGGCCCCGCCCGCCACCCCCCCACCCTCTTCCCTCCTTCTAGGGAAGAGGGGGGGGGATGGGGAAAAAAAAGAGAGGCTTCTTTCCCCCCGCCCCCCCCCCCACCCCCCCCTCTTCCTTCTTCTATTCTTCTCTCGGTTTTGTCTTCAAATCTGTCTCTCGTGTTCTCGAGTTCCTCTCACTCCCGGCCTCTCTCTCTTGATGTAACACCCCCCCTCCCCCCCCCACCCATCCCCCGCACTCTTCTCCACCCCCTTCCGCGCCCCCCCTCCACCCCCTCCCCCTGTTCCCATCCCTCCTACCTCGACTCCTCTCTTGATTCCTCTCTCTGTTCGTGTTTCCTCTCATTGTTCCTGACAGATTGTGTACCATTTTGGGTCCCTTTCCCGGTGACCCCTTGCCCATGTGTTTGACCTTACGTTGGTCTGTCCAGGGTTCATTGTTCTTCCCTATCCCACACCCCTACCCCCCCCCACCCCCCCGGATGTTTCTTTCTCTCTCCCCCCACCCCTCCGCCGCCCTTCGTCCCCGTCCGCCCTCCGCCTAGCCCCCCCCCCCCCCCCCCCCCCTCGTCAACATCCCTCTTAAATATAATTTTTAATAATCTTAATTGGAAATTTTTAATCCAGTTATGGTAGGTGTTTCTTTGCAGCCTTCCCTGAGGAAGCTTGAAATAAAGGCGAAAGCTTGAAGAAATGAAGAATATTGTGGAGTGGGAATTGGAAGTGCGGATTTAATTACTTCTTTCTTTTAACTAAGACTATAGCCAGCACCTTTCGGTCCTTGAGAGCGGTGCCAGCAAGCAAACAGGTTTTGCTTCGAAAAACATTTATATATATATATATAGATTATATATATATATATATATATAGTATATATTAAAATTGATGTATATAGAATTATATATTATATATAGATTGATTGATAGAATAGATGTTTAAAAAAAAAAAAACGATCTACCGACTCTATCTTAAAACTAATGAAACGGAAACAGACAATTTTTATAGCCTTATTTGGACTTGTAATAGTCCTATTTGCACCTCAGCACTACCCCTTTGGGCCTTTGTTGCATCAAAGTTACTTTAACAATTTAGTAGTTTAACTAAACAACTTTTCCGCCAAATAGAGCGAGGAGAAAAACTTTGTTCAGTGGATTCACTAAATAATTAAGTATGACTTCCATGCAACAGGAAGCCGTGGCCACTCGCCTTTATGTTACTACTAGACTATTAACCTTACCATCCCCCCCCACGCCCCCCCCCCCCCCCCCCCCCCCCAACGCCTTTGAAAGGGAAAACAGTGTAATGACATGCAAAAAACCGCATCCTTTTAAGGAATTTGTTGTGTTTACTGTTAATTTTTGTTGTTGCAGATCTGTGATAAGCTGCCATTTCTTTCTCCTCCAGGCTTTCATGACTGCCAAGGAAGTGTTAGGGCTTTATAAGGAAGGAAGGAGTATTCCGTGGAAAGAGTCGTTTTCAGGAGTGTAAAGTGTGATAGGTTTTTTTTTTGTCTTCAGTGATCAGCCTTTGCGATGGGCGTTTTTTTTCTTTTTGTCTGTCCCAAGGGTATCCCCCTAGAACAGCTCGGCAAATTGCTTCAATTTATGTGTGGTGTGGTCACTCTTGATAAGGAAGAGATTAGACATGGATTATCAATGCTTGTGACGAGATGGATAGTGAGGAATGCTGAGTAGTGGGTCCTCTAGGTGGAAGGGACCGGGATAATTTTCGCAATGGGAATTATCTTACCACTTCACCTACGACCCCTCTCTCCTCTTACTAGTGGTGAAGGAGCAATTTCCGGTACTAGACATCGAAGAAATTTTTTTATTTAATTCCGGGACCTGTGCTAAATACCTAACAGGGGCTCGTGATAGATTTCCCTTAGGCGTTGTACTCATATAATTTAAGTACTTGTAGCTCCGAGAGACCAGAATTGAAGAGACGAAGAAGTTCAAACATTCAACATTTGATCGAACAACAGATGAACTGTCACAAGTTAAGTGCACATTCACACAAATCAACTTTTAATTGCTTTACACAGTGGGTAAGTATTGGCAATGTCCACTCAGAATAGGCTAGGGTTTTTAACTTTCCTTCAGGGACTACCACCAATGAAGGGGCCCTCCCCTCACGTCCTGACTGTTACAACTCCGCTTACACTCAGGTGCCCTAGCAATTTTAATTGGGCAATACAGGGGTCTGTCCTAAGGTACAATGAATGTAACCAAAGAGGGGACTCATAGACAGGGTCCTCCCCTGTCTCATCATAAAGTGAGGCAAAGGGTCTGATCGTTTTGAGTCCAGGTGGTAACTAACTTAGCTTTGTTTCGGAGAGGATTAGTTGATATCTCTCCTGTGGTTGGTGACTGCCCCCACAGGTGTAATTGAGAGGTCTGGTATCGCCCTGGTGTTGGACGAAATCCCAGCTTCTGGTCCAGCGCAATGTGTAGCGTGGCCATGAAAGGTGACCCGGCTAGGGTTGACCAGTGATTCCCAGATCTGCGATAAAGAGAACTTTGGTCCCTGTGGTGAGAATCTGATGCTGGTTTGTCGAGTGCTTACCCTTTACCCTGGTTTTACTTTCAGGCCCAGGGTGTAGAGACTCAGCCAGCAAAGTATACTCTATGGTAGAGTGTCTGCTATAACTATTAATCACCACTTTTGTTTAAGACTAATTAAGCGTACAAAAAGGTTGGAGACAGTAATACAATGTTACATAGGTTCAGTCAAACAACACTTTCCATTATTCTTATGAATTAATCATACTAACGTTAGGCTACTCTTGAGTCCCAAGTGACACTGTGGTTTAACATAATGTCATACACAATAACTCATTCCGAACAATCCCAGTATTATTATAAATGAGGGTAGCAGTTCTAAACCTACACAGGCATACCTGTTTTCCTAACCATAATAAGGGTCATGTAATTAGTTATCTTAACAGACAAAATTGCCTACTGGCAAAGCCAGGGTAAAACACAAAGAACAGTGAATCAGAGAGTACACAAAGAATCATAGCTGACGTGGGAGAGAGGTTGTGCCATAAGGTGGCAAGCCAACTCCTACAGACAAAAGATATCATTCAGTTTGATACATGTTTGCTAAGCATTGTACAAATTTAATCACAATGTTAACGCACACGGCATACATAAAATCAAGTACATAGTGCCGAAAAAGTAAACATAGGTTCCAACTTCACTTTTCCTGGGAGTTAACAGTGAATGACTGGAGGATCAACGATGCCAACCAGTGATTTTCCTACGAGCTTCTGCTAGTTGTCTCCTTAGTCTTCTAACTGGTCCGGTCCTACAGGCCAGTCCTTGAGGCGTCAGTGAAGTTAATCCGCCTGGTGTCCTGGTATATCTGGAGTTCGTAACTGCGAAATTCGAGGTTTTTTTGACAACCTGTTACTGCATGCCTCAGGGGGTAGAGGGGGAGGGACCTAGTCGTATCGCGAGTCGCCCTCGGGAACCGGATTGAAACGTACTCGGCATATTCCAATACCACGGCCAGTTGGTAATGTAATGCGCGCGTGGAGGGGGAAGAGGGGGGGGGGTGGGGGGGGGGGGGGGGGGGATTGGGAGAAGGAGGGAGGTTTGGCGATTGCCTCGGTTCTCACAGGGTAGGATGAGAAGTGGGGGGGGGGGGGGGGAAGGGAGGGGGGGCAAAAAAAAACGAGCAGTGGAGTCGCGATTGTTGTTTCATCTGGATAGAAGGGGAAGGGGAGGGGGTGAGTGTGAGACGGGTCATTTCCACAAAAATGTAAATGAATCGGTCCGCGTGTCTGCGTCAGAGTGGGGAAGGAGAGTAGAGAGAAGGGGGGGGGGGGGTGTTTGGTGCCCAGTATGGTCGGCCGGCGCCCTAAGGGTCGCCGCCGGCGGACCAGATGGGCAGGAATGTTGGTGCCCATATGGTCGCCGCCCCCAGAGTCGCGGCGACCATATGGGCAGGACTTCGGTGCCCGTATGGTCGCGGCCCATAAAGTCGCCGGCGACATACGAGAAGGACTTTGATGCCCGTAAAGTCGTCCATGCTCATAAAGTTGCCAATAACAAGATTGTTATGATTGTTATGACTTCATAGTGCAAGGAATGGCCTTCAGCAAGCTGTTTGAGAACAGCAGCCTTTTCATCACTAGTCTCGTTTCATGAAGATAGGGCACAAATCGCGTTCTTTCGTCGTCCATCTGCTCTTGCTAAAATAAAAAAGAATCACTGTACAGAAAGGGTCATTTGTTGTGGCCACAATGTGTCGCAACTGCACAAAGTGTCGCATGCGACACTTCATGCAAAAGTGTGACACCTTCTGCTGAGAGATTTGTGTGTTCGTTTTATGTATTTTTTTTTTTTATTGTACGTTGGTTTCTTTGTGGTGGTAAAAGTAGTTTCATGCACATAAGTACATAAATAATGTCACCAAAACATACCCTTTTCAAATCATTATCCCTTTCTTTTGTACATGAATGGTAGAGCAGCATGTAACAAATCGGAAAACAATCAAAAGCAGGAAAAAAATATGTTGCAGTTGTATGGTAGGAGTAGTAGTAGTTGTCTACTACTAAAAATTATTGATGTTGTAAACAGTTGTAATGCAGACTGAACGTTTTTCCGTTTTTTTTTCCGTTTTATTTTGTTTTAATCATCGATCAACTTCTATGTGATGATAACAGTAGTTTTGTACATGTGCAGTGCATAATAGAAGCAGTAGAAAATACTGTTCAATAAATGTAACCAAACATACCTTTTTTTGTTCATATCAATTACTTTTCTATATTACTGATACAAGTAACGTGCAACAAATCAGAAACAATCAAATACAACAACCATCTACGATTAGTTTGCCATACAACAAGCATTGAAGTAGGATCGTGTGCCGCCGGAGGAGAGCGCGTGGCGCACGTGCGCATTTAGTAAACAACAGACCGCTCACTGAAAGTGGCGACACACTACTATACGCTGGAAAACCTTCTCCTGCGAGTGGAATACGGTTGTTTGACACGGCAGTGACGGTTTGTTGACGGAAATCTAAACACCATCCCCCGTGGTTTCCTCCAGTCCAGCCGGCAAGCGTCTGCACAGCTGCTGGACAGGCCGCGGCGCTCAGTACTCTAAGTCAGTAAGATTTTAAATCGTGTGTAAACTAATTGCTTTAAAATTTATTCCGATCGCAACTGACATTTGAGGCAACAAACACACACACACGACAAAGTCTACCAAAATATCACCATGCCTTGTAGCAAAAAAATGCATTTGAAAGTCAACAAAAACTGAGAGGCATTTTTTCAGCGCGCCCCAGTGCTCACCGTTCATCAAGCACGATGTCGGCTGCTGCTGCTGAGAGCGAACCTTCTTTCCCAGCACATCTGAACATTTTAGTGAGGAAAGAATCGTTAGAATACTTTTTTTTCTATTGCCAGTTATTTGTGTGTTTGTTATGTTTCTTATAGTGCTTGATATTAATAGCAAGCCTTGACCCTGTCCACATCGCTTTTCTGTCAGTTCGCCCGTATAAACGCATCGAAAAGGAAAACTCATTAATATTCATGAGGTCGATTACAAATCAAATCATTACCAGTACAGGTTTTTCAGGTCATGTTTCTTGTCAATTATTCGATGATGAGATGAGAAATAAGAAATTCTCACCAACATCGGTGAAAAAGAATAATTGACAGCGACAGGAGAGCGAAGACCAACACAAATTCCACAGTCAGCGGCTGGCGGTAAGTTGCCGCTGCACATTCAGCCGCTGCATCATCTGTTCCTCGTGAAATTTGGTCAGCTGGTAACATGGTTTGTTGTGCGTGTAGCTTCGCGAAAGGCCAGGAAAATGGAATAATTTGATGTCGTTTTTTGTAATATTGTATTTATTCTTTATTCTTTTATATGACTAGTTTTCCTTACTATAAATGTGTTCTGGTGTCGGTATTACACTTGTATTAAAAAAAAAAGTCATGTGAAAGCATGTGTTGTAAAGTGCTTGATTAGTTAACGTTGTGTAATTTAACAGTTGATGTTACACTGTGTTATTGCCATTACTTAGTGTTACGATTCTGAATTTTCTGTTTTAGCTCAACACACTGTATTGCATATTCTTCATCAGTTGTAGCTGTATCTTACAAATATTAAAACGTGATGTTTATGCCGGTTTGCTCTCAGGTGTTCCCACCTCATGCGTGTTATAATCCCCCTCAAGAATTGAAGACTTCCAGCAGAGAAGGTGACGCTGGGAGAGAAGGCAGCAATACCATAAACATGTAGTAAGGATCTGCAGATACCATACACGCTGAAGCAGGCGACTTTGTGCACAGAAGTTGTCGAGGCTCGTACATAAACAAAGTTATACAAGCAAAGCTAAAGGAAAAGAAGAATGGACCTTCTCTTCGGAACCGACGACAGTCAAGGACTAGTGATGAATTTGATTCGCTACCTCTTTGTTTGTTCTGTGACAAAGGCGAGAAACGTTTGAGTAAAGGGAGAGGCACGCTTGTGCCTGTCAGGACTATGCAGTTTCAGCAAACAGTCATGTGTAAATTGTGAAAACAGAGGTGATCCTTGGGCACAAAAGTCAGAGCAAAAATTGGTTTGTACAGGACTGTTTCGCTGTGATACAGTCTATCACAATTCTGCTACACCAACTTCCGTTCGGACTACAGATTCCAAAGGTGTTCATGTTGACGGCGGATGCTTTTCAACTACCTCAATTTGTTTCATCCTGATGAAGAAGAGGCCAAAAAGGAGGAATCAGAAGAGTCTGTGTCAACACATGCATCTCTCACTGACGTTTTAGGACTACCACTCCAGAATGGTGAACTTTGTGAGCTTTTAGATGAAGACCTTGGTGATGATACTTTGAACACCGTGCAGAACATTCTGGACAATCTGCTGAAGGGTTGCATGTCTGCTGGAGAAGCTGCTAATCATGAGTCTTTGCTGTGATATTTGACAAGCTAGAACAACATAAGGAACATCTAGCCAACAAAAGAACAGCGGCTATGTAGGTTGCAGTACATAAAATGATAGACATTATGCGAAAATCAATGAAGCAGAAAGAACTGGCAATTTCAGGCTCCATTTGCAATATATACATGACATGTTGCCTTTCCTTGCTGCTGCAGGACATAACAGTTACACAAAGTCTGGCTGGCTGTACCTACAGCAAATGCTTGATCTCCACAACAGTCATCCAGCTGTCTATGAATTCTTCAGCAAGGCCATCACGTCGTGAGAAGAAGTGATCGTTTCTGGGGTGGAATTTCAACTGACCTTGCCATTGAGCAAATTCTCATGCGCTCTTTGAAAAGCAATGGTGGTCTGACGCGTGGCACGGGAATTGGGGAGGAATAAAGACTCGTGTGGCTGTTGTGTATGCCTGCATGTGCAGAAATCCATGAGGCAATGCAGTCTGTCACACGTGTTTCATTCTCATCCAGTGAACAACATGCGCAGCACAAAGATGTGGGCAAAGCAAGGCAGGAACGCGACCGGAAGGACATACATATCATCTTGAAATACTTACGTGACAGAAATTCCTTTCTCTGGAGATGCTGCCATGAGATCTATTTGTAGTGGACGAGAAGCTGATATCACTGTCAATGTTGACCAAGCAGAAAACATTGGAAATGAGATTTTGAGCAGCATGGTTGGGAAGAACTTTTCAGAAGTTATTTTCAAAAAGAAAGATCAAGCTGTCACAATGATCATGAAACGCAAGTCATCCAAAGTGACCGAAGACATAACCCATGTTGACTCCATGCTGCTAGCTGTTCCAAGACTGGTGAAAGTTGTCGAAAACTCACCGGATCTCCTTGAAGAAGAATTTGCTTTTGAGATGAGCAGCGTTCCAACTGCTCTTTTTGATTCAGATTGCTCTTCCTAGACAAGCAAACAAAGCTTCACTCTCAAATTACATCTGGACAACAACAAAGCAGGTCAATGCTGAACCCCCAAAGGACGTCTGCTATGTGATTGACGGGGGTTTTCTTCTGCATCTTCTGACATGGTCTCGTGGTTCACCTACAAACAGCTCGCCCAGAATTACACAGATTTTGTTATAAGGACGTTTGGCAGTGGGACTGTGGTTTTCGATGGGTATGTCAATGGACCATCCACAAAGGACGTTGCCCATTTTCGAAGAGCAAGTAGAGCAGTGTAGCATGTGACATTTCTTTTGATGGCGACATGCTGCTCTGTGAGCCCAAAGATCGGTTCTTGCAAATCCAATAACAAACAACGGTTCATCAATCTCATGAGTTGTTGCATGTCTCAGCATGGAGTGACCACAATGCATGCAACTGCGATGCAGACTGTCTTATCGTGCAGACAGCACTGGACAAGGCCAAGAAACGGAGACGTTGTCATCATTGGTGAAGACACTGATTTGCTATTCTCCTACTGTTTCATTTCACTCCAGATCTCTGTTCTGTGTTCTTCACTTCAGCGAGATCTTCCACTGCGAAGTCATCAGCAAAAAATATGGAGCTCAGTGCTACCAAGAACGTGCTTGGCACTGAAATATGCAGGCAGATCCTGTTTACACACGCTTTACGCCTTGGCTTAGGCTGTGTCAGACCAATTGACATAGGCCAGAACACCAAGGCTACATCAAATGTTGTTATGCTCTGCATAGTTATGTGGGGATTGTCTTCAGTCGTGACAATGCTCCTAGCATAACATTATCAGTCCCCCAAATCCCCCGAAGTCGGAGTGTGGCTGCCCATGTGGCGGGGTAATCAAAAACGGTCACACACGTAATGTTCTCATCCCCAGCTGATGCATTTGTGCATAGTGTTCAAATACTTCGGCTGTTCGGATGATCCCTGGAGTCTTTTAGCCAGGGTACGGACACACAACAACAACACACGCTTTTGGAGGCTGTGATACAATCAGCAGTATCTATTCGATCGGAAAATCCCTGCTCTCAAGAAAGTGATGGAATCAGCATTTTTCCGACAACAAGCGCTTGTGTTTACGATACTCCATATGGAGATGCAAAACAAAATGTTACTGATGCAGGCGAAAAGCTTTCGTTGACTTGTTGGGGGCAAGAAGAATGATTCGTTGAACAGTCTTCGGTACGTCAAATATATGCAGAAAGTCTCCCTTGCAGTTCATCCTTTCAGCCCTGCAAACTCCCACCTACGTCAGCTGCTGCCAAGTTCCATTCAGTGAGAACTTATTTTCAGTGCAGGAATGGATGAACTTGAAACAAGATGATGTCATTTGAATCCAAGTGACTGGGGATGGGAAATTATACATGGTATAATGGTTCCCGTCCTCACGGATATTGCTGCTGCTCCTGAGAATTGCTCCATGTCATCCATTGCAATGCAAGACAGAGTGCCGGCAGCAAGGTGTTCATGCCGGAAACACGGACTTGTGTGCACATCTGGATGTGGGGAGTGATGAGGAGAAAGTTGTTCCAACGTTGTGAGCAAGATCATATATGTCGGGGGTGTGATTCATCAGACGATGAGATATGTGGTAACGTAAGTACATTTGACCTGATCGTTTCAAATTGACAATGTTTTTATGCACCGTTTTAGTGGCTGTTATTATACAAAGTTTTCACTATAACCATTCATATGTAGCAAAGGTATGACATTCATTACTGACAACACGCGGAGTGTGGCTGATGAAGATTTTTTTTCCGACACATCATGCTGGAAGTCATTTCTCATATGATTTTAGTCTGTCAGAGGATGGCTATGCAGACCCTAACAAAGTTGTTGAAAAGGCAAGAATGAATCAGCAAGACAGCAAAGAGAAAACAGTTCTGCATACAGGGGCGAAAAGCACATATCATTTTTTCGTTGACGGTTTTGTGTTAAAAATGACAACTGTTTTATACATGTATGAATTGCATCCCCCCCGCCCCCCACACCCCCCACCCCACCCACCCACCAATGATATTCTCTTCTGTGGTAATGAGTCTCTCAATGTGAAAAAGGACAGTACATTTCAATTACATTTTATGTATTTTCTTGTATTAGAAGCTGTTTAATAACACGGCATGGAAAGCTAACAGGTACAGGAATGTAATATTTTTTCCAATTTTTTAATTGCGTACCTCTAATACATTAGCCAATTATACTCATATTACACAGAAATGTTCTCTTAGCATTTTAAGAATAGTTTGGACTGATTCGTAGCAAAAAAACAAAAACAAAACAAAGAGAAACCGAAGAAAACAAAGCGGATATGGAAACACTATCAGTTTCAGAACTAGGCAGTTTACAGTACACTCTCAATTTTAAATAGCTGAAAAAAAATACTTTGCATGCCCCAATTTTGGTAGACTTTATATAGCATAACTAAGGGATCAATATAGAAGTCAAAACAGGCAAAAGAAATTTTAAAGCAATTTGTTTACACAGGGGGTATATTTTGATGAAATCTTACTGGACTACCATTCTCTTCTAAAAGAATTACTAGAAGAAGCTCAAAGCAGAGTTAAAAGAAATCCAAGCTGTCTGCGTTCCAAATTCAGTACAAGTGGGTGAAGGACGCTGGCTGAGTTTCACCATTCTTTTTGTGTTTTTTACAGATGCAAGAAATGGGTTCAGAAACTGTAGGCGTGAAGATCAGCTGCGTACCTTCATGCAAACTGCTCTGTTTATTCTGAGCATTTTGAAGCCAATCAATTCATGGACACACCCGCAAAAACTGTTGACTTGATTTAGAGTGCAGTACAAACACTTTTCAATGTGCCGAAATCCACCACCAAGAGACAATTATCCCAATGTAAAGAATGCAAAACTATACACACGAGCTAGAGAGAACTGCTTCCCCGCTCTCTCTCTTTCTCTCTCTGTGAAATATACAACAGAGTGCTTAACTGAAAAAAAAAGAAGAAAGAAAAATGATTGACAGAAAGGCAACACACACACACACACACACACACACCACACACATAAATATAATATATAATATAATATAAATATATTTATATATAAATATATAAACTATATATCAATTATAAACAAAGCTTGCTCTCAATATCTTAGATTTGAAAGAAATAGGGGAGAAAAGCATTATAGCTGCATGGAAGTTAATACTGCTAACTAACAGTAATGTGCTCAAGTGTGGGTGGGAAAAAGAAAATAAAATGCTTCTCAAAGTGAGCTTCAGCAAGCTTATAATCTCCCAATAGGGAGGAAACTCACTAACACATAACCCTGGTCAAATACCGAAATTTCCGATACCTGTTGTTTCTCCATCTCCTCAGTGACCGCGGAAAGTGATAATTTGAATTCCTCTCCTTTTCTTTTAAGAAGAATCATCCCAAAATGCTGTGTGCAATACCGTCTATGTTTTTTGAGTTTCAAAAAAAAACAACAACCAAAGGTGCCACCTAAGAAGCAAAAGAAAATCATGAAAACGCAAAACAAGCCACATTTTCTTGTGAAAAGTAGAAAATAGAAAAAGATAACCACTTAAGACACAAGTATATATGGTAAATAACAAGCGATGTAGAAAACACACACACACACACACACACACACACACACACACACACACACCACACACCATATATATATATATATATATAATATATATAAGTAAAATGTGTGTGTGTGTGTTGTGGGGGGGGGGGGGGGGTGGTGGTGTGTGTGTTTATATATAAATAAATATATATAATATATATATATATATATATATATATATATAAATAACGTATAATTATGCTCTACCCTCACTACCTTACCTCTGTCACTCAGTGTTGCGGTCTAGCTGATGAAAGGCGAATCAAGCCGAACAATTCACAAACTCCTCAACCAGCTTGTTGTCTCCTTGTTCCTTTGTTTTTGGAAATGTAATTTATCTCGCTATCTATCCACACAATCACACACCCACAAATATTATATATATATATATAAATATATATATATAGAGAAGAGAAGAGAGAGAGAGAGAGAGAGAGAGAAGGAGAGAGAGAGAGAGAGAGAGACAAGACAGAAAGACAAACAACAGACAGAACAGACGGACGACGGACTGACGACGGACGGACAAGGAGACGACGGACGGAGTAACGGACGGACGAGAGACGGACGGACGGAGAACAGACGGAGAGACAGACGAGAGACAGACGGAAGAGAGCCAGGGAGACGGACGGGAGAGGGAGAAGGGAGAGGAGAAGACAATCTGGCGTTCTGTCTGTCTGTCTTACTTCACTTATCTCTCCTTCACCTACCTTCACACTCTTGCTCACCATGTACAAAATCGCGCCCTTGCGACATTTTGTGCTTGCGACCCTTTGTGTCTGGTAAAGCTGATCAAACTGTCCGCAAGTCCAAATTTTGTCTGTGGCGACCCTTGGCTGGGAGGGAGTGAAACAGCATGCACACTTTGTGCCGCAACAGTTTATGCCATTGGTTTCCGAGGTCCGTTGGTCCCTAGTCCGTTGTCCCAAGTTCAATAAATCTGTGTAAAATACAGTACACGTGCTATCTTGAAAACAAAAAGAGAGAGGGGAAAGAGAGAGAGAGATAGAGAGAGAAGAAGAAGAGAGAGAGAGAGAGAGATAGAGAGGAGAGAGAGAGAGAGAGAGGGGTGGAGGGGGAGACAACAGCCCTCTCGGTCTTCAAAGTTATTGTTAGCTAAAGATTAGCTTCCTGGGCAACCAGTATCGAAGACGGCGGGTGGGTGATCTTTTATTTTTCTCGAATGTAAGGAGTTTATCGTAGGATTACTACAACCCACAATCCCGTTTAAATCGATGTTCGAAAGGTTGAAATGATTAGCTTGACCACAGGCGTTGCTAATGTTATTCTTCTTCTTCTTCGTCATCTTCTTCTTCGTCTGTTCAACTTGTTGTAAGTGTCAGAAGTCTAGTATCCCGCGAGGACAGTTTCCCCGCCTGCCGAAGTACCTGCGATCGAAAGGCCGAGTTAATCTCAAATAGTAAGTCCGACATCGTCAACTGAACGATTCATCAAATAAAAAAAAATCCCAAGGTGGCAAAATCCATCGTCTAAGAAGAAGAAGAAAACACACCGACGATACTTCATCTTTATTTCTTTTTAGAAAAAAGAGGCTGACAGCAACGCTCCCCTCTTCCTTTCTTGTAGTAAGTATAAATATGGTAAAAGGGGGGTGGGAAGGGAGTCTCAAGCCACTCACACACACACACCGTAAGCAGTCCTGAAGGCAAAAAAAAGCAACAATAATACTTTACTCTCTTGGGAGGGTGGGCAGGGAGGTCGTAAGAAGCTGGAACCAAATCACTACAAAGCGGAAGAATACTGGTGAAAAATAAGGTTTTCTTAAATCGCATCAAAGAAATTACTTACGACACACAAAAAAAGCTCCTCCTAATACCTGAAAATGTATCTGCGGCGGTTGTTGTTATTGGTAAAATTTTTTTTTTTCCTCCCAGAAAGCTCTAAAACTATAAAGAACTCCACCTTCTTCTCAGTAAAGAGTCAGTAAAGTTACCGCGAAAAAAAAAAAAAAAAGAAGAACAAAATTCCCGACCCGACTTAAGGTTGTGAGACTCGAGGCCACTGGGGTTTGGTTACGTTCGCACAAACCGAATGAACATCGAAACACACCCCTAGTACACCACCATTTAAATTTCCCTGTTACACATTCGTTCTTAATAAGAACCTGGTTGTTTCTTATGATGACCACACACAAAACAAAACACAAAAAACAAGAACGATGGGCAAACGGTCATTTTGCCGTCCAATTATAGCCATTACGTGCTGCTGGCGCACTCGGTTTTGGCCCATGAAGCCGGGATTATTACGAGATTTTATCATTTAAGACTCTTTTGGGGGCGAGTCAAAATAAATCGCAACAAAAGCGCATGTAATGCAAATAATGAACAAAAATCTAACGTTCGAAATGAGTCAAAATAATAGGGGGGAGGGGGGGGAGATAAGACAAAAAAAAACCCCGACCAACAAAGAATATAGATATTCAAAAAAAAATACAACACACACACAAACATACACACAGTTTCATTCCGACACAGAGCGTGTCTCCTCGAGTAAATTACAAAGCGAACAAACGGTTGGTATAAAAATAAGAAAAAAAAGACAGAAACAATCGCATCCCCGCCAAACGCCTGCATGCTGTCCTGCTTAGAGGTATCTACTATGACCCCCAGAGAACAATTACAGCCGCGGTCGTTCCACGCATTTTGTTGTTAGATACAGAGCATCTCGGAACACCTCGTTCCAGGGGTCTTTTGTCTCGATCTTAAGGTGATTTTGTGAGATTGATCAAATCGGATAATGACATCCTTAGTATTATCCTTCTGGCGCCATTCGTTAACGACCTTTTTTCAGATTCGCGTTGGAAATTGGACACCGAGTTTTCAGAACACCTCCGTAAAAGGATACAGTTACCGTGCCGAAGATAATTTTAGTGACGTTAGGAAAGGCCGACTCGAGTTTGTTGACGCGCTGTCGCCACCGATTCTTGAAAATGCTTCTCCCCCAAAACAGGCATTCGCGCTGAAAGAAAACGATGACGCTTCTACGTCATCTCGTTTCTCCATCTTCGACAGTGATTAGGAAACGCGTGTGAGTGTTGTTCTTGCATGAGGCTATATGCAGGTCGAGTTTTGACCCAAACTGATACCCACATGAATGGCGTCTTTCTTCCGCCCAAACGCCCCAATCACCGATTACTACCGCCACTCTCTCGAAGCCTCCCCGCTGCGGTTCATGTGTGTGGTAGCGGTGGTGCGGCGGCGGAGACGACTTCCTTCCATCTTTACTTTGTGGTCTTGGCCCGGTCAAGCTGGAGGTTTTAGGATGAGATGAAGGCATTGGCTGACAGACGATGATAATGATGACACGGCCCCCCGTTATAAAATGACTACTTGCAACTAACCTTCGTTAATATATGTAATCAACCGACCCGGCATTACTTCTTCATGTTCTCATCATAGATTTATAGCCCGCCTGCCCACCCCCCCTCAAAAACCCCCCCAACTCGACTCAAACCCAAAACTTAACGCCACAAAAAGATCAGAAGGACAAAAGAGCCAGGCAAAAGAACAGCAGAAAGGGGCAAAGAGTTGTG
>CM031609.1:89721630-89744130 GCA_018398815.1 Conus ventricosus
TTCGGAAAATCATGCTGGTTTTCGACGAAGTCATTCTGCAACAGATTATATTTTTGTTTTAAAAAGCTTTAATTGACATTTTCAGTAGTCGTAAAAACCAACTGTTTTGTGTTTTTGTTGATTTCACAAAGGCGTTCGATTCAGTTTGGAGGCAGAGATTATGGCAAAAGCTTATCAAAGAAGGTGTCAATGGAAAGATTTTGCAAGTAATCACGAATATGTATCAGCAGATAAAATCTTGTATATTTATGAATGTAAGTCAATCTGAATATTTTGGCAGTTTTAGAGGTGTTTGTCAAGGTGAAAATCTTTCACCTTTGCTATTTTCTTTGTATTTGAATGATCTGGAACTATATCTCACAGATCGTAACTGTGCTTTCTTAAATATTGATTTAACTCTTCCTGACTCAGATTTATTAAGTTACATAAGTTTACTTTTACTTTTGTATGCTGATGATATTGTTATTATTCCAGATTCTTTTTGCGGTTTACAGCATGCTCTTGATGTATTAAGCGAGTATTGTAGTACATGGAAGCTTAATGTTAATGTAGCAAAAACAAAGGGTGTAGTCTTTAATGGACGTGATAACCCAAGAAAAAAACTAAAATTAAAAAACCAGTGTATAGAAATAGTACACACTTTCAAATATTTAGGTATAATCTTTAGCAGAACAGGGAATTTTTTTTTATAAATGTAAGACGTATTTGTATGACCAAGCGCAGTGTGCAATGTTTTCTTTATTAAAGATAGCAAGATTTCAAGATTTGCCTATAAACATTGTACTGGACTTATACCAGTCATTGGTATACCTGTGCTTTTATATGGCTGTGAAATTTGGGGATATAGTGATTTAAAGCTAATGGAAAGTTTTCAGCTTAAATTCTTTAAGCATCTTTTTCATTTAAATCGTTCTACTAAAACAGAACTAACATATGGAGAACTAGGAATGTATCCTGTGTCAGTTCAAGTACATGCACGAATGATAAAATTCTGGCCATCCTTACTTTCTCCACAGACAAACAAATATTCATCTAGATTGTATCAGGTATTATATGACTTATACAGAAATCAGGGTTTTACATCCAGATGGTTGGTGTGTATACGGGATGTCCTAATAGAAACAGGATTCGACTGTGCGTGGGAGACACGAATGTTTTGTCTGTTAGAAGACATTTACAAACGTGCATGGAATGATGCTTTAGAATCTAGTTATAAAGTGTTTATTTTTACGGAAATTTCAAAACAGTTTCGCCATGAAAAATATATTAAAATGTTACCTGATGTTTGATAGAAAGAAACTCGTGGGGAGCGTGGCAGCAGAGAGTCCTCAGAAGAGAAGCCCCCTTCAAGCAAGTGTTTCGGCCCTTATCTCCTGACACTCTAGGGGGGTTGGGCCACACCCGGTTCATGACTCCGGATGTCCCTCTGCTGCCCCCTTTTTTTCCCCCATCTTGGGACGAGCCATGGCTGGGATTCGAACCCATGACCCTCTGGACATGCTCATTTTCTACTTAATGACTCGCGCTTTAACCACTGAGCCAGAGGGACACCTGATATTTGTAGGGAAATTAAGCCTTATGAAGTTCACTTTTGTTCCTCCTTGACCAGATCCAGCTTGAACACCTCTCTGCCGCTTCTGCCATTGCTTTCAGGGCTCTGGTTTTTTCCTTCCCTGCAACTGAGAGCTGTTTCATGAGGCTGTATGCAGACGTTCCTACAAATCCCCTAGCTCCAATTTCTGCAGTGAGGACTTTGACCTGATAGCCTTCTCTCCTCAGGCTGTTTGCCAGATCAGCATACTTTTCAGTCTTGTAGATTTGAGCTGCCTCCATTCTGTTCTCATATGGCACCGTGAGCTCGATCATGATCAGCTGCTTGGTTGACTTAGAGTGGACTACTATGTCTGGTCTCATGCCACTCTTGCTGATGATCTCTGGGTGACTCTTCCATTCTGGGAGGTCTGCAGTGCACTCCCAGTCATCTGCCCCATCCAGCAGACTCTGCCTGCATGTTTCGAGTGGCACTGTTGTTCTTGGCCATGATTTGCTGCCTCCTGCCGTGAAGAATGTTGCGGGTGCTTTTGGAGTCCTGATTCTCCCTTTTGTGGTGTTGGTACTAGCCCAGACTACTTGTACAATCTCTTTGAGCACTTGGTTGTGCCTCCATGTGTACCTTCCTTGAGCCAGGGCTACTTTACATGAGCTTAGAACATGCTCCACTGTTTGTTTTTCATGGCAGAGGGGGCATGCAGGATCGTCTGTTTTCCCCCACTTCACCAGGTTTGCATTTGAGGGCAGAAGGTCATATGCAGATCTGAGAATGAAGCTGATCCTGAGAGGGGCCATGTGCCAAATGTCATTCCAAGTTAGACTTCTTTGGAGTGCATTCTCCCACGTTGTCCATTGCCCTTGCTGGCTCTGCTGGACTGCTTTTTGGAGTCTTTTTTGGTCTTCTTCTTTTCTCATCTCCTGAATCATCATGTCTCTTTTGGCTTTTCCTTTGGCCTTTGACCACCATTCAGTTTTGGTCACCCCCAGTCCTTGTCTGTTGGTCTGTGTGTGTCCTGTTATTTCTCTGATCTTGAGACTTTCTTTTGCAGAATCTATCGCCTCTTGAACTTTCCATTTTCTGCCTGTCTTCAGCTGGGGCTTGATTGCGTCTACCACCTTGTCTCCTGAGTCCTCCAGCATGCTTTGAAGTCTGATCTTCCCTGCTTTGTATTCCTCCAGGATGGATTTCAGTGGTAGTTTGAGCTTTGCTTGGCGACAGTACAGCGCGATGTCAGTCAGACAGGGTGGGACACCAATCCATTTCCTTGTGAACTTGTTGATTTTGGCTTCCATTGCTTCCACTGTGCGGGTGCAGATGTCGTATATCATCAGAGGCCATAGGAGCTTTGGTATCAGCATGAACTGCAGACACCAGACCTTGTATTTGCCAGGGAGCCCACACTGGTCAATGGTCTCCAAGCCTTCTTCCGCCATCTGCTTGGTTTCTTTTGCTCTTTGTGTGTCTTTCAGCGTATCATCATACCATCTTCCAAGGCTCTGACTGGTTCTTCTGTGACTGTTGGAATGGCCTGGTTGGCAACACTGAAGACCACAGATTCGGCCACTTTTCCTTTCCTCAGTGAGAGACTCCGTGATTTCTTTGGCTTGAACTTCATTCTGGATGAGGCAACTATGTCGTCCAGCCTCTCCAGCACATGTTTATATATACCCACTGATTCGGTTTCGCTGTGGCAATCATAAACTCATGATAGAAATTGGCAGACGATTTGGAATACCTCACGATGACGATTCTGTCGGGACTGTGACCAGAATGACGTTGGTGATGAATTTCATTTTGTAATGAAATGTAACAAATACAACATTAGAAATCAGTTTATACCTAGAAAATTTACATATACAGAGTCCGTATTTAACTATCGTCGTTTGCTTTGTGGTAGTTAGAAAGTGTTGCTAAACTTAGCGAAATTCTTGAAACCTAGTAAAGTTGTGTAACATTACATTCAGTGTATTAATTAAAGGGAATATTTTGATGTTTGATTTGTTTCATTTCAATTTGTTTGATCTGTTTCAAGTCCTCCGTGCCCCAAAACGGGTCGCAGGATTAAAATCTTTGTATCTTTGTGTGTGTTGTGTGTGTGTGTGTGTGTGTGTGTGTGTGTGTGTGTGTGTGTGTGTGTGTGTGTGTGTGTGTGTGCGAGCGCGCGCGCGCACGTGCGAACGCGTGTGTGTATGCGTGCGTGTGTGTGTTTGTGAGTGAGTGTGTGTGTATGTGTGTGTGTGTGTGTGTGTGTGTGTGTGTGTGTGTGTGTGTGTGTGTGTGTGTGTGTGTGTGTGTGTGTGTGTGTGTGCTATTTGTCAATTCTTATATACTGTCGTGAGAAAAAGAAAAATGATGCAAAACATTCTAAAAGTGTGCGATTTCCGTTGGCTGTCTATGTGCTGGTCTGGGTTTTTTTGTTTTGTTTTGTTTTGTTTTTTTTTTTGTTGTTGTTTCACCCTCTTTGTGTTTTTATTTGTTCCTGGGCTATATCTGTTTGTTTCTATCAGCCTCTGTCTGTCTATCTGTCGGTATGTCCGCCCCCCCCCCCACTCCCACTCTCTCTCTCTCTCTCTCTCTCTCTCTCTCTCTCTCTCTCTCTCTCTCTCTCTCTCTCTCTCTCTCTCTCTCTCTCCTCATTTTGTTTTATTTTCTTGTAAATTATTGAGTCTAAGAGCGCAATAATACCGACAAAGTTTTCAAAGGATCCCTGTCAGTATCGGTTTAGGACTGCTTATGGCATCTCAGAATGAAAGCATAGTACGAGTTTCTCAATTAACTTATTTAATGCATTTCAGTTTAGATCACTCCAGACTTCGTAACAGTATTGTAGTCCATCCAGTCTTTCTAGTGTTTTTTGAGTCCTAAGTTCTCTCTCTCTCTCTCTCTCTCTCTCTCTCTCTCTCTCTCTCTCTCTCTCTCTCTCTCTCTCTCTCTCTCTCTCTCTCTCTCTCTCTCTTGTCTGTCTGTCTGTCTGTCTCTCTCTCTCTCTGTGTCAGCAGCAGGTAGAGCACTGTTGGATGTAACATGACTTTTACGAGTTTCCTCACAAACAAGCCAGTTTTTGTTTTACTTCCAGTGGCTGTGGAGAAACCTCTGATCGCCCTGCTGTCAGGCACAAACGCCAGATGCTGGGAAGGACCATCAAGTACGATTGGAGACTCATGTTTTGAGCTTTCATTGTGGCACTAAACATGTCCATACTCGAAAGTGCATCGACAATTCTGTCCTCTCCCCACACCTGATACTGACATCGACCCAGCTTTTTTTTTTAAAGCCTTGTTGCAGTATTCAGTGCCAACGTAGTGAAACGTTATGTTTCGTCTCTGACAGATAAATCTGCGTAAACATATTTCAGGGACAAGGGCAGGAACGAGTGAAGAAAAAGTTGTCCTTGATGACTGAAATAATTCGGACATACACTATTGATTTGTGATTCGGGCGATCTACTGTTGTATTTTTTTCTTCTTTTTACTTCTATGCCTGATGACAGTGACTGCTAGTTCAGGGTTGTGTGACAAGATGATAGACACTTGCTGACAGAAGAAGGGGTAAAACTGACCGATCTCCGTCGAGGACAATGTGTTGACAGAACACAACACGTTGACATCCAAGCACGTGCTGCGCGGAGGCTAGAAATGCTACGTTACAGCCTGACCCTGTTCTGCCTGGGACGAGACCCTGCGTTCACCACTCAGGCGGTAGATGGAACCAACGTGTCCAGTACCTTACCAGTGACATAACACTTGTCAGAACTAGAACTGTGGTCAAAAAGAAACCACCACCACCGCAACCACCGCCGTCACCACCACCAACAACAACAACAAGAAAAGTCCGTCACGCACGCACGGACACACACACACACACACACACACACACACACACACACACACACACACACACACACACACACACACACACACACACATACACACACGCACGCACGCACGCACGCACGCACGCACACACGCACGCACGGACACACACACACACACACACACACACACACACACACACACACACACACACACACGCACACACGCACGCACGGACACACATACACACACACACACACACACACACACACACACGCACGCACGCACGCACGCACGCACGCACGCACGCACGCACGCACACACACACACACACACACACGCACGCACGCACGCACGCACGCACGCACGCACGCACGGACACCACACACACACACACACACACACACACACACACACACACACACACACACACACACACACACACACACGCACGCACGCACGCACGGACGGACACACACACACACACACACACACACACATACACACACAGAGAGAGAGAGAGAGAGAAGAGAGAGAGAGAGAGAGAGAGAGAGAGAGAGAGAGAGAGAGAGCTCATTAAATTTGGTGAGTTTTGAAACAACGACATTGAATATACTGTTCAAAAAAAGAAACGCAAAATGCCAAGCTGCCGATTTGAAACACAATTTATTGAAGCTCAGTGTGACAACACGTTTAATGTGAAAATGACAAAAACAGGTCATCAGTAGGACAGAAGTCTCCCCTGCAATGCTGTGGTAAAGAACCAGCCCCAGACCCTCAGGGAAATCGCCAGGCCGCTTCCAAAGTCAGTAACGGGTGTGACCCCCTCTGGCTGCAATGGTAGCCTGGCATCTGCGGGGCAATGAAGCAATAATGTTCCTGATTGTCTGCTGTGGGATGGCCGCCCACTCGGCCTGCAATGCCCGGAACAGTTCATTTGGAGTCGCTGGGGCGTTGGCCCTCACTCTCAGGCGTCTGTCCAAAACGTCCCAAACGTGCTCAATAGGATTCAAATCCGGGGAAAGAGAGGGCCAGGCCAGGGTGTTGATGTTGTTGGCGGTAAAGAAGGCTGTGGTCAGGCGTGCTGTGTGGGGCCTGGCGTTGTCCTGCTGGAACACGGCCCTGGGAGTGGCCATTAGAGGCAGGACGTGTGGCTGAACAATGACCTGGACGTACTGCTGGGCTGTCAGGTGACCTTCCACGCGCACCAGCTGGCTCCTGCCTGTGTTGCTGATGGCCCCCCATACCATGACATTGCCGCCACCATGCGGAGGTGCCTCGTCGACGGAGTTCTGCTGGTTGCGTTCATTAACCCGGCGGTAAACCCTTCGCCTCCTGTCATGGCGCTGCAGCAGAAACTGTGACTCATCCGAGAACCAGACGTGTCGCCAATGGTTCCTCAGTGTCCAGTGTCTGTGTTGCGTAGCCCATTGCAGTCTGGTCTGTCGATGGCGCCCCGTCATTACGTTGCCACGTAGGGGCCTGTAAGCCCTCAGCCCAGCAGCATGCAGCCTGTTCCGGACAGTCTGGTCGGAGATGCGACGGACACCAGCGCATGCCTGGACAGTGGACGAGGCCGCAGGAAGCGATTGCGGAGATGTCTTAGCCGTATAAAGCGGTCCTGGGCTGGCGTTGTGATATGAGGTCGGCCTGACCTCGGGGCATCAGCTGATGACCCTGTCCTCTGGAAGCGAGTCCAAAGTCGGCATATGGTACTGGGGGAGACATTCAAAGCATGGGCCACATCAGTTGCACTCTGACCAACTTGCAAACGACCCAGGGCGTTTTCTCTCTCTGCTGGCTCAAACGTGGCATGCTGTTTTTTGGTACGGTGTGCCTGCCGGTTGTCAAAATGACCCGGCTTTTATACTGCACTATGACCATGGTGTGTGTGTGTTCACCACTGAGTTGGGCATGCTTTGCAGGCGAAACAACAGAAGCACAACCCAATGTTTGCACTGTCGCACCTGGCCCACAACACGCACGTGCACATAGTGATAACCTGAATCAATGTTATCCTAGCACGTCGACGTTCAAGACATACATCAGGGCCGGTTTTTGGCGTGTTCTCAACTGTATGGTCCACCCCAGGTGGCAAAATTTCATTTTGCGTTTCTTTTTTTGAACAGTATAGATTGTCTCCGTGAAACTGTAGAGAAACTGCCTTGAAATAGATACAGGAAATCAATACCTGATTTTTCCCCCTGAACTTTTTTGTCCACAAACTCATGCTGGGAGAAACGTGAGAATGAGCACGAAGAGACAAACCCCTTGGACAAGAAATCTGAGTGTATGCTGCAACAAGTCAGATTCTTTGTGTGGCTCTGACATAAATAAGAAACATTGCAGCCTTCAGGGGAAATCCAGCTAGAGGTTTTTATTCTTCGCCTGACTTCCTAAAGGGGGTTACATATTGCACAATACCATCTGCACTAACAGCGAAGATGCTGACATTGTTTCTATAAACTAACACCTTACAACATTCGAACTTGGTGAATTTGAATGGATCACCGAGGGAAAACACAAACAACCAAACAAAAACAAAAACAAAACAAAACAAACAAAGAAAACAAGCAAACAGACAATCAAAACATGTGACAGTATAGAGGCTTTTTGTGTCTTAACAATGTCCTCATGTCAGATTACTACGTGTGAAACGATGGTGGATGCTACCCACGGAAACGTGTATCTACAGCACATCACACTTTCTTTGTTTTAATTCTAT
Source organism: Conus ventricosus (assembly GCA_018398815.1). NCBI lineage: Eukaryota > Metazoa > Mollusca > Gastropoda > Neogastropoda > Conidae > Conus > Conus ventricosus. The sequence continues at coordinate 89,729,720 of CM031609.1, forward strand.
CTGTCTTTGAGTTTCTTAACACATAAACATAATGTTTGTCAACATATGAAAAGGGACGCTTGTGGGTCATTTCTTTTTCCCATGCAAACCCATTCCAGTGCCATGGGGTCGTTTACATGCACCATTTAAATTCTGACAGTAGCTACGTCAATGCCGCTGGAGGGTCATTCTGTTATAGTCACATGTGAAAGACTAACATTAGCGTCAAGATCAATGGTCCGGTTGGCCTTCTGGGTTTGGCGTTAAACTTCTGTTCCAGGATGCAGGGCAAGACACTTCTCAAGGCAGAAGGTAAACAAAACAGTACGCTCTCGGAAGATAACTTTTGTGCGGACAGCATTCCTATCTTTATCGTAAGTAGCAGTCTTTGCGTCGAAGTTTCACAGGCATACGTTTAATTAACGTTTAGTTATGGTGCTCCAGGGAAGTTGAAAAAGTGATATATAATATATATATATATAATATATATATATATATATATATATATAATATATATATATATATATATATATATATATATATATATATATATAGTTTCTACAGAAGATAGAGAGGATAAACCTCGATGTACAGCCCACTTCCACCATCAGCAACACTAGCAATCTGTGACGTAGTTGCTCTCTATCCCAACGTCAACAACGTAATGGGAGTTCCTGCTACAAAGAAATGCTGCAAAGATCCCATCGCCTCTTGACATCCCCACACGCTGTACCATGGAAGGGCTTGACATTGCATTGAACAACAATTTCTGCAAATATGAAGACGGCGAAAGCAAAATAATCTATGCCAAGCCCAACCGTGGTACAGCCATGGGACCCTGTCATTCCTGTGATTATGTAGATGTTTTCATGGGAGAGCTAGACCACAAGCTTGTTTCTACAACATCAGTTCCACTCCTTTCTTTTCTACATCCGAGTCCAGATGAAGATGTCAAGAAACTGGACTGGAACAGATTTAGAGACGATGGATTTGCTGTACTTCCATTTGCCTCCACAGTTGATCAGTTTCAAGCTGAACTCCAAACCCTTCATCCTCCATCCATCAAATGGACAGTAACACATGGTACTGAAGTGGAGTATTTGGACGTGAAACTGAAACTTCACGATGGCAAGATCAACACAGACGTGAACAGCAAACATTGCCACTCTTATCTTCATCCTGGTAGTTGCCATTCTCCAGGAGTCTTCAAGGGCCTCATTGAAGGTATTGGAATACGACTCCGCATGATCTGCAGTGACGATGACAAACTGGCTGCTAGGATACAAGAGTATTCCAAATATCTGGTGTGTCAGGTTGGAAGTGGGATGTAGCCCATTCACGTCTCATTAAGGGAGCCAGCAAGAATAGAGAAACACTTCTTCATCAACCTCGCAAGAAGCAGACGAAGAAACTGGCTTGGGTTACAACATTTGACCCGAGAGTGCCCAGCAAAGGAAAAATCATCAATGAAAATTTGAAAATTCTCTATGCCAACAAGAAGAACGAAGAAATCTTTCCCAAGAAGATGTTGATCTCGGCAGACAGGAGAAGGAAGAACATTGGGGAAATTTACAAGCCCACTGTCCCCCAAAGATTCCGACAGCACGGTCCTAAGGAAGAACCTGGCTTCTTCCCTTGCAAAGACCGTTGTGATACATGCAAACATGTCATTATTACCAGGAGTCTGAGTCTTTGTTCGATGGCAGAATAATCAACATCTCCAAACACATCACTTGCGAGACACCAAGAGTGTTGTATGCCATCTCCTGCTCTCTCCATGAAACTGAAGTGTATGTGGGCTCTACCAACAATTTAAAACTCCGTTGGGCCAACCACAAGTCGGACATCAATCTGGGGAAAACCAAGAAGTGTAGACTTGCTGCCCATGTGAACCAGATTCCCCAACCAAAAGACAAGAACCTCCCATTCCTCAACATCACCGCATTTGACGCTGCAGATGATGATGAAGATCTGCTTCGCAAGGAGATTTGGTTCCAGTGCAACCTTGGCACAATTTTCAATGGTCTCAATTCAAGAAAGGATTTTCCACTTCATGGTGAAGACCGGGCGAAGGAATGGATTTCGGATGTGATGTGTGCCTTAAACATGTAAAGCGACAGATAGAGAGAGAGAGAGAGAGAGAGAGAGAGAGAGAGAGAGAGAGAGAGAGAGAGAGAGAGAGAGAGAGAGGGGGGGGGGGGGGAGAGAGAGAGAGAGAGAGAGAGAGAGAGAGAGAGAGAGAGAGAGAGAGAGAGAGAGAGAGAGAGAGAGAGAGTTGACGTCTTTTTGAACATTGACGTAGTGCTAGAACTACGTTTCTACAGAAGTGACGTGAAGGTACTGAAGAAGGCTTCTCAGAGGAGCCGAAATTATTTACAGTAATAATATTGATCTACAGCTTCCTTAAAGTGGTCGAGTTTTCTTTGTTGTTCTCTGTTATTCCTTCTTCTCTGAAGACTCCAGATGTGTGCGGTGCCAGCGATTTTTGGACTATTATTTTGTGTATTCCGGGATTATCATCCGTCTTTGTCCAACTGCCGGCCCATATAAACCACTGTCGATCATGGAAGTAACTTTGGTTTCTACATCATGCCAAACTCTTTTTGTATCTTGAGAGATTTGTATTTGAAACATCAACTTAGTCACCTTAAACTGAATTTTCTACATGAGTGTGTTTTTCATGGAAAACTACCGTATGGATTAAAAGTTCATTTTAATCTAGCATACCAAATAAAAAACAAAGACCTTTATGAACACATTCAAGAGATCTTAAACAAGACTGGATCAAGGATCTTGGATTCCCTCATCGTAGAATGCGCAAAAACCACTAGAATTCTAGAGAGACAATTTCTTGATGCCAAAGAGAGAGCAGTAGATGTTCTAGGACGAACAGAAACCGAAAAGTTGCTTGGAGATGTTCAAAAGGTAACTAGAACTAAGATAGACAGTGTCAAGAACACCATTGTAAGAAAATCAAGCAACTCCTTAAACAATTACCTCAAGCACGTGACATCTACAACACTGGTTCTCTTAGACTACAGTCTGACAACTACCTAAAGGATCAAGAAAAGCTTAATAAGAATGTGAGATCCCATAGAGCAAAACGTAAACGAGGAAAGGGAAAAAGCAAGAAGCAAAAAAATAAACCTCAGTACACGCCATCAGAGGAAGACAAACAAGCCCTCGACCCCATTGTTCTAGCCTCAAACGTAACGCTTACGGAAGATCAAAAAGCCATTTGTCGACTACCAGATTGTTTTGCGCCCAGCCCAAGATCACCAGTAGATTTATGTGATATAACCATTGGCACTTATGCCTGGGCTGAACGTTTGAGATGGCACCGTTTTTTACCATGTGAAGAAAAAGGAGGCTAAAAAAGACTCCAATGGTGATGAAGATGATGATGATTTTGAAAAGTTACCATGGTACCAACCTACATATAAACAAGCTCCCAGAGATGATGCAGCTCTTGAAGCTTTTATTCAAGCGTGTTCTGATGACATCATAGACCCCCAAAAACGTAGGAGGATCAAAGATAACCTAACATCGGGTCAAAGAACTGCCCTCAAAGAACTGAAAGATCTCCCTTTAACCCACGGTGCAGCATGCAGGTATGCGGATAAAGCAGGGTAACTGTCATAACATCACTTGATGAGGATGATGAAAAGATCTGTGCTGCTTTGAATGATAGCAATTATTACGATGTACTCGACCAAAATCCATCTGAACAGGTGACAGCAAAAATAAGTCATGGGCTAAGAAGTGGGTATCGAAAGGCGCCATCTCAAGTGACATAGCAAACGATGTCACAGACATCCAGAACCCAAAAGCAGGAAAATGCAAACCTCTCACCAAGACCCACAAGCAACAGCCTTATCCTATTAGACTCCTGCTGACAGGATCAGGCACTCCAGTACAGCTCACCAAGACCCACAAGCAACAGCCTTATCCTATTAGACTCCTGCTGACAGGATCAGGCACTCCAGTACAGCCACTTTCTAAGCTTGTCCAGAAGGCTATTCAACACCTGACGCAATATCTACCATATCAGATCATGGACACTAAAGAGTTTCTACAGAAGATAGAGAGGATAAACTCGAGGTACAGCCCACTTCCACCATCAGCAACACTAGCAATCTGTGACGTAGTTGCTCTCTATCCCAACGTCAACAACGTAATGGGAGTTCCTGCTACAAAGAAGATGCTGCAAAAGATCCCATCGCCTCTTGACATCCCCACACGCTGTATCACGGAAGGGCTTGACATTGCATTGAACAACAATTTTCTGCAAATATGAAGACGGCGAAAGCAAAATAATCTATGCCAAGCCCAACCGTGGTACAGCCATGGGACCCTGTCATTCCTGTGATTATGTAGATGTTTTCATGGGAGAGCTAGACCACAAGCTTGTTTCTACAACATCAGTTCCACTCCTTTCTTTTCTACATCCGAGTCCAGATGAAGATGTCAAGAAACTGGACTGGAACAGATTTAGAGACGATGGATTTGCTGTACTTCCATTTGCCTCCACAGTTGATCAGTTTCAAGCTGAACTCCAAACCCTTCATCCTCCATCCATCAAATGGACAGTAACACATGGTACTGAAGTGGAGTATTTGGACGTGAAACTGAAACTTCACGATGGCAAGATCAACACAGACGTGAACAGCAAACATTGCCACTCTTATCTTCATCCTGGTAGTTGCCATTCTCCAGGAGTCTTCAAGGGCCTCATTGAAGGTATTGGAATACGACTCCGCATGATCTGCAGTGACGATGACAAACTGGCTGCTAGGATACAAGAGTATTCCAAATATCTGTGTGTGTCAGGTTGGAAGTGGGATGTAGCCCATTCACGTCTCATTAAGGGAGCCAGCAAGAATAGAGAAACACTTCTTCATCAACCTCGCAAGAAGCAGACGAAGAAACTGGCTTGGGTTACAACATTTGACCCGAGAGTGCCCAGCAAAGGAAAAATCATCAATGAAAATTTGAAAATTCTCTATGCCAACAAGAAGAACGAAGAAATCTTTCCCAAGAAGATGTTGATCTCGGCAGACAGAGAAGGAAGAACATTGGGGAAATTTACAAGCCCACTGTCCCCCAAAGATTCCGACAGCACGGTCCTAAGGAAGAACCTGGCTTCTTCCCTTGCAAAGACCGTTGTGATACATGCAAACATGTCATTATTACCAGGAGTCTGAGGTCTTTGTTCGATGGCAGAATAATCAACATCTCCAAACACATCACTTGCGAGACACCAAGAGTGTTGTATGCCATCTCCTGCTCTCTCCATGAAACTGAAGTGTATGTGGGCTCTACCAACAATTAAAACTCCGTTGGGCCAACCACAAGTCGGACATCAATCTGGGGAAAACCAAGAAGTGTAGACTTGCATGCCCATGTGAACCAGATTCCCCATCCAAAAGACAAGAACCTCCCATTTCTCAAGATCACCGCATTTGACGCTGCAGATGATGATGAAGATCTACTTCGCAAGGAGATTTGGTTCCAGTGCAACCTTGGCACAATTTTCAATGGTCTCAATTCAAGAAAGGATTTCCACTTCATGGTGAAGACCGGGCGAAGGAATGGATTTCGGATGTGATGTGTGCCTTAAACATGTAAAGCGACAGATAGAGAGAGAGAGAGAGAGAGAGAGAGAGAGAGAGAGAGAGAGAGAGAGAGAGAGAGAGAGAGAGAGAGAGAGGGGGAGAGAGAGAGAGAGAGAGAGAGAGAGAGAGAGAGAGAGAGAGAGAGAGAGAGAGAGAGAGAGAGAGTTGACGTCTTTTTGAACATTGACGTAGTGCTAGAACTACGTTTTCTACAGAAGTGACGTGAAGGTACTGAAGAAGGCTTCTCAGAGGAGCCGAAATTATTTACAGTAATAATATTGATCAACAGCTTCCTTAAAGTGGTCGAGTTTTCTTTGTTGTTCTCTGTTATATATATATATATATATATATATATATATATATATATATATATATATATATATTATATATATTATAATATATATATATTATATATATATATGAACAATATAAAAGTGTCCTTAAAAAATCTGAAGGTGCTCAACCCTTGGGGAGCAACATCTGTTAAATATATATATTTTAAAAAGGCACACCAGCCTTTTCTGGGATTGCATTCTTCTTAAAACTGAAAAGGCAGAGGAGTCAAATTACCACTTTCCTCGGTCACTGAGGAGAAACCACCAAGTTTCGAAATATCGGTATATGACCAGGAGTTTATATGTTAGTGAGTTTCCCTCCCTATTGGAGGATGTCTCTCCCCTTTGGAGAATATAAGCTTGCTGAAGGCTCATTTTGAGAAGCATTTTTTTAATTTTTTCCCATCCACCCACTCAAGCACATACTGTTAGATAGGCAGAATCATCTGCCACTGCAGGTATGAATGCGTATCTCCCCCTATTTCTTCAATCTAAGACATAAGAGCAAGCTTTGTTTATAATTCAATATTTCTTGCAGTCATTGCAACACCAAGCTGCTCTGTAAGTTGCTGGAACGGTGCTCGGTACTTATCCTTGGAATTTATTAGTTTGTTGTATTTTTGTCCCTTGCGGATTCATTCCAAGAACTGGCCCTCAGCACTTGTGTCTTAGAGGATATCTTTTTATATTTTCTACTTTTCACAAGAAAATGTAGCTTGTTTTGCTCTTTTATGATTTTCTTTTGCTTCTTAGATGGCACCTTTGGTTGGTTTTTTTGAAAACTCAACAAACATACTACGGTATTGCACACCAGCCTTTCTGGGATTGCATTCTTCTTAAAACTGAAAAGGCAGAGGAGTCACAATTACCACTTTCCGCGGTCACTGAGGAGAAACCACCAAGTTTCGAAATATTGGTATATGACCAGAGTTATATGTTAGTGAGTTTCCCTCCCTATTGGAGGATGTCTCTCCCCTTTGGAGAATATAAGCTTGCTGAAGGCTCATTTTGAGAAGCATTTTTTTTAATTTTTTCCCCATCCACCCACTCAAGCACATACTGTTAGATAGGCAGAATCATCTGCCACTGCAGGTATGAATGCGTATCTCCCCCTATTTCTTCAATCTAAGACATAAGAGCAAGCTTTGTTTATAATTCAATATTCTATATATATATATATATATATATATATATATATATATATATATATATATATTTTAATATTTTATTTTTTGTTTTGTTTTTTTTGTTAAAAACATTTTTAACACTTCATTTTTAAAAATATTTTAAACACACACACATATATATACATGTATATATATATATATATATATATATATATATATATATATATATATATATATATATAATTATATATATATATATATATACAACAAACTAATAAATTCCCAGGATAAGTACTGAGCACCGTTCCAGCAACTTACAGAGCAGCTTGGTGTTACAATGACTGCAAGAAATATTGAATTATAAACAAAGCTTGCTTTTATGTCTTCGATTGAAGAAATAGGGGGAGATACGCATTCATATCTGCAGTGGTAGATGATTCTGCCTAACTAACAGTATGTGCTTGAGTGGGTGAATGGGGAAAAAAAAATAAATGCTTCTCAAAAGGGAGCCTTCAGCAAGCTTATATTCTTCAAGGGGGAGACATCCTCCAATAGGGAGGGAAACTCACTAACATATAACCCCTGGTCATATACCGATATTTCGAAACTTGGTTGTTTCTCCTCAGTGACCGCGGAAAGTGGTAATTTGACTCCTCCTCTGCCTTTTCAGTTTTAAGAAGAATGCAATCCCAGAAAAGGGCTGGTGTGCAATACCGTAGTATGTTTGTTGAGTTTTCAAATTACCACTTTCCGCGGTCACTGAGGAGAAACAACCAAGTTTCGAAATATCGGTATATGACCAGGAGTTATATGTTAGTGAGTTTCCCTCCCTATTGGAGGATGTCTCCCCTTGGAGAATTATAAGCTTGCTGAAGGCTCATTTTGAGAAGCATTTATTTTATTTTTCCCCATTCACCCACTCAAGCACATACTGTTTGTTAGGCAGAATCATCTACCACTGCAGATATGAATGCGTATCTCCCCCTATTTCTTCAATCGAAGACATAAGAGCAAGCTTTGTTTATAATTCAATATTTCTTGCAGTCATTGCAACACCAAGCTGCTCTGTAAGTTGCTGGAACGGTGCTCAGTACTTATCCTTGGAATTTATTAGTTTGTTGTATTTTAGTCCCTTGCGGATTCATTCCAAGAACTGGCCCTCAGCACTTGTGTCTTAGAGGATATCTTTTCATATTTTCTACTTTTCACAAGAAAATGTAGCTTGTTTTGCTCTTTCATGATTTTCTTTTGCTTCTTTGATGGCACCTTTGGTTGGTTTTTTTGAAAACTCAACAAACATACTACGGTATTGCACACCAGCCTTTTCTGGGATTGCATTCTTCTTACAACTGAAAAGGCAGAGGAGGAGTCAAATTACCACTTTCTGCGGTCACTGAAGAGAAACAACCAAGTTTCGAAATATCGGTATATGACCAGGAGTTATATGTTAGTGAGTTTCCCTCCCTATTGGAGGATGTCTCCCCTTGGAGAATATAAGCTTGCTGAAGGCTCATTTTGAGAAGCATTTATTTTATTTTTCCCGATCACCCACTCAAGCACATACTGTTAGTTAGGCAGAATCATCTACCACTGCAGATATGAATGCGTATCTCCCCTATTTCTTCAATCGAAGACATAAGAGCAAGCTTTGTTTATAATTCAATATATATATATATATATATATATATATATATATATATATATATATATATATATATATATATAAAATAAAATAAAATCAGAGTTAAAAAGGCACTCAGAACGTTAAAAGTGCTTAACCATGTAGGGAGCGACATACCAGTTTAAAATAGGATTTTAAAATGAAGAGATTAAAACCTACAAGCTTGTTATGGGGAGATAAGCAATCATATCTGCAGCGGTAGTTAATTCTGCCTAACTAACAGTATGTGCTTGAGAGGGTGAATGGGGAATAATAAATGTTTCTCAAAATGAACCTTCAGCAAGCTTATAGTGAAGCATTTATTTTTGAAGCATTTATTATTCCCCATTCACCCTCTCAAGCACATACTGTTAGTTAGGCAGAATTAACTACCGCTGCTGATTTGAATGCTTATCTCCCCCTATTTCTTCAATCTAAGACATAAGAGCAAGCTTTGTTTATAATTGAATATTTCTCGCAGACATTGCAACACCAAGCCGCTCTGTAAGTTGCTGGAATGGTGCTCGGTTATTTATCCTTGGAATTCATTAGTCTATTATATATATATATATATTATATATATATATATATATATATATATATATATATTATATATATATATATATATTATATAGACAATGGTAGTGAGTACCAGCAGAGATTTTAAAAAAATGCTCAACCGAACTGGGAGCAACATTTGTTAAAAAGTAAGGTTTAAAACTATCTACAGCGCTGTTTCATGCAATGCAATCATCAGGATGTGGTGGGTCTGTGCTGCCGGTGTTTTATAACTGCTTGTGTTGTCTGTCATCACGTGCTGTCTGTGTTTTTCGTGTGTTTCTGGTTCTTGTTCACTGATAGGAATTTCCACTTGTGCCTGCAGTTGTTAACCATTTCTATCCTAGTATTTAAAGTTGCCAGTTGTGGTTTGCATAGTATTATGTACTTTTCTGTTGAGCATAGGTTACATCTTTTTGAAATGTTGTTGTATGGTGCTGCTCTTTCTATGATTTTCCAGGATATATTGTATTCTATCTTTTTCTCTTTGAGCTTCCAGATGTATTTACTCAATTCTGTTTGGTTTTTGTATCTTTCTTTGTTAAATGACTGTTTGTGGTTTGCATATCTAGTTTTAAATTGGTTTTCAGTGATACCTATATATGTTTCTTCTGCGTTCTCTGATGTTACAGTGGCTTGGTACACAATGCTGTTGTAGAGGCATTTGTTGCTCAGAGGGCACTGTTCTTTCTTGGTACAGTTGCAGGATTTCCTTTCATCACCCTCGTTTTTCTCTGTACTGCTTTTCATTTTGTTGGTTGAATCAATGATGCTTTTAAGGTTGGGCATACATGAGTATGATAATTTGATGCTGTTTTTGTTGAATATCTTGGATAATTTGTGCTCTTTTGGGAATGATGATGTTAGGATTCTAAAGAATTCTTTCCCTATATTTGTTTTCACTCTTCCGTCATATGGGGGGTTGTACCATATGATCTTTCTTTTCCTGTTCTTCTTGTGTCTGCTCATGTTATTATCTGGGTCATATTGTAGTTTGTAGTTGTAGCCACTTTTGTGTAACGCTTCTTGATATTCAGCTGCAGCGTTATTGAATGCTGTTTCATTGCATGACAGGTTAGATAATCTCTTATTTATGCCTCTGGGTATTGTTTTTAGTATGGAAGGTGGATGGTTACTTTTGATATTTACATAGACAGGTGTATCATTTGGTTTTTTGTATGGTTTATATATGTGCTGGTTGAGATCAAACGTTATATCTAGATAGTTCACTATCTTTTTATTTGCTTCTATAGTGAGAGAGAGAGAGAGAGAGAGAGAGAGAGAGAGAGAGAGAGAGAGAGAGAGGAGAGAGAGAGAGAGAGAGAGAGAGAGGAGAATGTGGAAATGTTCATGGAAAAACCTCAACATAATTGAATGAGCACGTGCATTTTGCACATTATTGAACAAGAAGAAACGTTACACTGGAGAAAATGTTAAAAAGTACAGGATGATGACATAGACATGATAAACTCTTCATTAAGTGCAATAACTGAGAGGTTTACAGTGAGGTAAAAGGTGATAAATCACAATCAAGAAATTCCATGTTAGTGGTTATGAAAAGCAACTTCGTGACTATCGACTTGAACACATATTAGAACGAGACAGTCCAAAGGAAACAGCAAGAACGAACTTGATCGGGATGAGAAAACGCACTGTAAAAGTTCAAACTGAGTCACGATGATGAAGAAAGACACCAGAGGAGTGATGCTGATAACGAAGTTGTTGTTGTTGTTGTTGCTGTTGTTATTGTTGTTGTTGTTGTTGTTGTTGTTGTTGTCATACCCTGGCTAAAAGACTCTTGGGATCATCCAAACAGCCAGTACTTGAACACTATGGTACAAATGCATCAGCTGGGGATGGGAACATTACGTGTGTGACCGTTGCTGATTATCGCGCCACGTGGGCAGCCACACTCCGACTTCGGGGGATTTTGGAGACTGATAATGTTATGCTAGGAGCTTGTCACAACTGAAGACAATCCCCGCATAGCTATGCAGAGCATAACAACATTTTGATGTAGCCTTGGTGGTCTAGCCTATGACAATGGGCCTGACACAGCCTTAAGCCAGGGCATGATAACGAAGCACATACCTAAGGGCTGGCAGACGCTTTGAAAGTAAACCTAATGAACGATGGGTGTTTGGAGAAATGGTGGAAGGTAAAGGTCAAAGAGCCAAGGATTAATTATATCAGGACCCCAACAATTTTCAAGCTCGTCATTCAGTGATAATATTATGCCCCCCCCCCTCTCTCTCTCTCTCTCTCTCTCTCTCTCTCTCTCTCTCTCTCTCTCTGAGAGAGAGAGAGGTAGAGAGAGAGAGAGAGAGAGAGAGAGAGAGATGAGAGAGAGAGAGGAGAGAGAGAGAGAGAGAGAGAGACTGACTTATTGATTGATGGATGGATCTTTTATACGCAATGATGAGGATTTTAGGCCAAAGCCTAGTATTACAATATGTCCTTGTCATGCATACCTTATTTTTTACACACATCATTCACACCGACAATTCAGCATAGCAACACTGTATAGTAATTCTACAATGATGAGCAGACGTTTCATAAACGTTAATAATGACATGGTTGGTAGTTACACAGAAGGAAACAAGGAAACAAACAAACAAACAAATAAACAAACAAGACTACAAAGAGAGACGTCGGAGGGGGGAGGGGAGAGAATGGTAGGTAGGGGGAGGAGAAGAGGGATAGTAGACAGAGTGGGAGTGGGATGAGAGATTTAATGGAGTAGGTGATATGTTTAGACGGTGTATTCAAAGTGTGGTTCACAATACTTTGCGAATGGACGCTAATGAATGAAATAGATGATCAAATTATTGAGACATAACCATGTATGTAAATATTTCTTGAAAAGTGTTAACGTCAGACAGAGAGAGAGGGGGGGGGAGATAGAGAGAGAGAGGAGAGAGAGAGAGAGAGAGAGAGGAGAGAGAGAGGAGAGAGAGAGAGAGGAGAGAGATACAGGGAGAGAGAGAGAGAGGAGAGAGAGAGAGAGAGGAGAGAGAGAGAGAGAGAGAGGAGAGAGAGAGAGGAGAGAGAGAGACAGACAGACAGACAGACAGACAGACAGACAGACAGACAGACAGACAGACAGACTGTCACGAGTTTTTCACGAGGCCTATGACGATTGACCCATCTAGGGTGGTGGAATTATTCATTTATTTATTGTCGTTGTTGTTGTCGTGTATCCGTCCCTTAATGTGGCTTGTGGTGTGTTTGCACCTTAATGTCGTTCAGCTCAGGTTAGGTTTACTTTCTCCCTCTCTCTCTCTAATTCCACTGCCCGTGCAATTCATCATGCAGGTTCAAGGGTGGCTGGTACCTTTCTCTCGAACTGGCTGTCTCTATCGGCCTCTCACCTGTCTTTTTACCTGCCACACGTGCAGCATTCCTCTTAGCTTGAGGTATTCGCACTCTGTGACGTAGGATGACATGTTAGTTGCCATCGGTTAGGCAGGTTTTCTCTTGACTCGAGCGGAACATGTCCCTGGGAGCGCCTGCTACGGTTCTGGTTCTCTACCACTTCGTCGAAGGTACGGTCGGTACCTTCATTCTACAGTCGGCCTGTAGGGGAGGGACATCACGTCATCTCTTTTCCGCATCTGCTCTGCTGTCCTCTCGACTGGACAGAGGGCAGAGAGTCGCTTGACCCGCCACTTTTGGGTCACCCACGGGTAGCTGTTCCTTCCGCGTTCTCTCCTCCCGGGGGCTTCACCCGAAGCCTGCGCTGTTGGGGCTACGCAGTGAGGAGCACGTGGACCTTGATGGATGGTCCTAACCCTGTCTGGGACTTTCCGCGACAACGCCTCGTCCCACGGGAGGCGTTCTCCACTGTCCACGGACCTCCTACAGCGCATGCGACCGACGTGGTTAGCTCTGTGTCGTGCAATTTGGGTGTGTGTGTGTGTCAAGGGTGTCGGCATTGAAAGACTCTGTTCAAGAACAGACCCGGTTTGGGGCACCTTATTCGACACGGTACTCTCAGAGGACTTTGGAGAGACAGGGGTGAGGGGGAACCACATGAAGTACAAAAAAGGAACCTGTGTTGGAAATGCTTATTTATGATTATGGTTATGTTGTGTGCGTTGAAATGCTTGTTTGTGACTATGTGTATGTTGTGTGTGTTGAAATGCTTAATTGTGATTGTGCATGTTGTGTGTGTTGGAATGCTTATTTGTGATTATGTGTGTGTGTTTGTGTGAATAAATGGTGTATTGTATTGTAATCTTTCTTGTGTGGTCTCTTGCGGGGCGTGTGAGGTCAGTCACTCCCTTCACTCCCATCTAGACCGATCCTGTCAGGGCAGACCTCCAGGGGTCGGTCGTGACACAGACCGACTGACCGACCGACCGACAGACAGACAGACAGACAAGCAGACAGACAGACAGGCGGTCAGAAAGAGAGAGAAACAGAGAGAGAGAGAGAGAGAGAGAGAGAGAGAGAGAGAGAGAGAGAGAGGAGAGAGAGAGAGGGGAGAGAGAGAGAGAGAGAAGAGAGAGAGAGAGACGGACATATACAGATAGACAGACAAAGAGAGAGAGGAGAGAGAGAGAGAGAGAGAGAGAGAGAGAGAGAGAGAGAGAGAGAGAGGAGAGACAGACAGACAGACAGAGACAGACAGACAGACAGACAGACAGACAGACAGAGACAGAGAGAGACAGACAGACGGACGGGCAGAGAGAGACAAACAAACACATAAAGGTGTCCCCAAGGCCATATAACACCGCAGAATGTGCGGCCAGCCTCCGTTGCAGTGCGAATCGCCACACTGCGTAATTATCCAAAGGTGGCAATGAGGACACTTGGAAGGACGTTTAACGCTGAGAGAGGTAAGTGACCATCTTCGTTGAAACATATCCGCGGGAAAGGTCAGCCCCGGTAACAAAGCTTATAGTGTTTATGTCCTGCAGCACAACCACAATGTTCGTCTTCACTGTCCGCACAATTGTTTACCACGGTCTTAAAGTGGGAAAGTTTTCTTAGAAAAAGCAAAATGATTTTGAGAGGGAAAAAAAAACGAAGCAAGCAATCTCCCTCAGGCAACAACGCTCCCAGCTCCTGTATAGATCATAAATCGAAAGGCAAAAGAAACAAACTGCAGCGTTACCGGAACACGACGAAAAAG
>CM031609.1:89746630-89771630 GCA_018398815.1 Conus ventricosus
TCCCATGCATGGGCACGCATTTAATCAGTCATCCATGACTTGGGCATGTCATTCAATCAGTCTTCCCGTGTTGCATGGGCACGTCATTCAATCAGTCATTCATGCTTGTGGCATGTCATTCTATCAGAATCCGGTGCATGGGCACGTCATTCAATCAGTCCCATCCCATGCATGGACATGTCATTCAATCAGCAGGCATGCATGGACACGTCATTCTATAGCTATCCGATGCATGGATCATGTCTTCATCTGTCTATTCAATGCATGGGACGTCTATTCAATCAGGCCATCCCATGCATGGGAACGTCATTCAATCAGCTATCGATGCATGTAATGTATTCATTTCATTCATCCGGTTGCTATGGGAAGTCATTCAATCTGTCATTCCATGCATGGGCTGGTCATTTCAAATCAGTCATTCCATGCATGGGACATGTCATTTCAATCAGTATATCCATGCATGGTCATGTCATTCAATCAGTCATCCCAGCCCATGGACATGTTACTCAATTCAGCTATCCCATGCATGGACATGTCACTCAAGCAGTCTATCGGTGAATGGACATGTCATCCAAACCAGTCATCCGGTGCATGGGAAATGTCATTCATTCTGTCATCGGTGCATGGGCAGGTTATTCAATCATTCATCCAATGCATGGACATGTCATACAATCAGCCAACTCCATGCATGGACTTGTGATTAATATCTGTCAATTCCAGGCTCATGGACATGTCATTCAAAAAAAAAAAATGGACATGTCTTTCAAAAGATTTAGGAGGAATATAGGTGGCGATGGGGTGGAAGGTCTGCAGGTGAGGTGTTGGGGTTTGCATGGAATGAGAGTTAGACTGGGCTGTGGGAGAGATTGGAGTGGTGTGTATAGAACTGTTGCATGGATGAGACAGGCAGTGTGAGGGAATGGGAGGTGGTGTGTATAGAAATGTTGCTTGCAATGAGGTCAGGCTGTGGGAGGGAATGCCGCTGAGTGGTGTGTATAGAATCTGTTGCATGCAATGAGACAAGGCAGTCCGGGGGAATGGAGTGGTGTTGTGTTAGAACTGTTGCATGCAATGAGACAGGCAGTAGGTGGAATGGGAGTGGTGTGTATAGAACTGTTGCTGGAATGAGACAGGCTGTGGGAGGGAAATGGAGTGGTGTGTATATGAACTTATGCATGGTATGAGACAGGCTGTGGGAGGGTATGGGAGTGGTGTGTATAGAAACTGTTCTGCATGCTATGATGAGACAGGCAGTGGGAGGGTAATGGGAGTGGTGTGTATAGAAACTGTTGCATGCAATGACACAGGCTGTGGGCGGGAATGGGTAGTGGTTGTATAGAACCTGTTGCATGCAATGAGACAGGCCTGTGGGAGGATGGGAGTGGTGTGTATAGCCTGTTTGCATGCAATGAGACAGCGTGGGAGGATGGGAGTGGTGTGTATAGAACTGTTGCATGGAATGAGACTGGCTTGGTCGAGGCAATGGGAGAGTGGTGTGTATAGAAACTGTTGCATGGAATGAGACAGGCTGTGGGAGGGAATGGGAGTGGTGTGTAAGAACTGTTGCATGGAATGAGACAGGCTGTGGGAGGATATGGGAGTGGCTGTGTATATGAAACTGTTGCATGGATGAGACAGGCTTGTGGGAGGGACTGGGACGTGGTGTGTATAACTGTTGCATGCAATGAGACAGGCAGTGGGAGGGGAATGGGAGTGTGTGTATAGTAACTGTTGCATGCAAGGAGACGGCTGTGGGGAGGGTATGGGCAGTGGTGTGTATAGAAATGTTGTATGTATGAGACAGGTGTGGAGGGAATGGGGAGTGGTGGTGTATAGTACTGTTCATGCCAATGAGGCTGTGGTGAGGAAAGTGGAAGTGTGTGTATAGAACTGTTGCATGCAATGAGACAGGCGTGGGAGGCAATGGGATGTGGTGTTATAGAAACTGTTGCAGGCAATGAGACAGGCTGTGGGAGGGATGGAAGTGGTGTGTATAGAAACTGTTGCATGCAATGAGACAGGCATGTGGGAGAGGAATGGGAGTGGTGTTATAGAACTGTTGCATGCAATGAGACGGCTGTGGAGGGAATGGGAGTGGTGTTGTATTGAACTGTTGCCATGGAATTGAGACAGGCTGTGGGAGGGAATGGAAGTGGTGTGTATAGAACTTTGCATGGATGAGACAGGCTGTGGGAGGGAATGGGTGTGGTTTGTATAGAACTGTTGCATGCAATGAGACAGGCGTAGGAGGTGAATGCGGTGGTGTGTATAGAAACTGTTTGCTATGGAATGAGACAGCTGTGGGAGAGAAATGGGTGTACCCCCCCCCCCCCCCCCCCCCCCCCCCCCCCCACCCCCTGTGTGTACAGAACTGTTGCAAGCAATGAGAAGGCAGTAGGAGGGAATGGGAGTGGTGTGTATAGAATCTGTTTCAAGCATTGAGACGGGTAGTGGAGAGGGAATGGACGTGGTGTGTACCGAACTTCGCCATGCATTGAGTCAGGCTGTGGGAGGGAGGGGAAATGGCAGTGGTGTGTTATTGAATGTTGCATGCAATGTGACAGGTGTGGGAGGGAATGGGAGTGGTGTGTATAGAACTGTTGCATGCAAGAGAGAGGCGTAGGAGGGAATGGGAGTGGTGTGTAATAGAATGTAGCATGCTATGTGGTTGTTGGAGGGTATGGGAGTTGGTGTGTATAGATCTGTTGCATGGAAGAATGGGACAGGTCAGTGGTGAGGCGAATGGGGTGGTGTGTATAGGAAAATGTTGCTATGGATTGAGACAGGACCGGTGGGAGGGATGGGAGTGTGTGTATTGAACTGTTGCATGCTATGAGACAGGCGTAGGAGGGCTATGGGAGTGGTGTGTATAGAATACTGTTGCATGCATGAGACAGGCTGTGGGAGGGAATGGGGAATCAGGTGTGTTATAGGAATGTTGCATGCAATGGAGTACAGCCAGTAGGAGGGAATGGGAGTGGTGTTGTATAGAACTGTTTGATGCAAAGAGACAGGCAGTAGGAGGGAATGGGGTGGTGTGTTTTGAACTGTTGCATGGCAATGAGACTATGCAGTAGCGAGGGAATGCGGCAGTGGTGTGAATAGAAATGTTTGCATGCAATGAGACAGGCAGTAGGAGGGAAATGGGCCCAATGTGGTGTGTATAGAAATACTTGTTGCTGGAATGAGACAGGCTGTGGGAGGGAATGGGAGTGGTGTGTATAGATCTGTTGCATGGATGAGACAGGCTGTGGTGAGGGAATGGGAAGAGGTTGTTGTATTGAACTGTTGCAGGAATGAGGACAGGCAGTAGGAGGGAAGGGGGGGAGAGTGGCTGGTTGTATTGAACTGTTGCATTCCATTGGGCCTGTGGGAGGGAATGGGAGTGGTGTGTATAGAACTGTTGCATGGAATGTGACCGGCAGTGGGGGGAATGGGGTGGTAGTGTATAGAACTGTTGCATGGAATGAGACTGGCTGTGGGAGGGGAATGGAGTGGTGTGTATAGAACTGTTGCAATGCGGTGAGACAGTCGTAGGAGGGAATGGGAGTGGTGTGTATAGAACTGTTGCAAGGAATTGAGACAGGCTGTGGGAGGGAATGCGGAGTGGTGTGTATAGAACTGTTGCATGCAATGAGACAGACAGTAGGATGGGGAAATGGGTGTGGTGTGTATAGAAATGTTGCAGCTCAAGGAGACAGCCAGTAGGAGGGAATAGGAGTGGTGTGTATAGAACTGTTGCATGCAATGAGACAGGCAGTAGGACGGGAATGGGTGTAGTGTTTATAGAAAACTGGTGATTGCAATGAGACAGGCAGTAGGAGGGATTGCGGAGTGGTGTGCGTAGAAACTGTTGCTTGCAATGAGACAGGCAGTAGGAGGAATGGGAGTGGTGTGCATAGAACTGTTGCATGCAATTGAGACAGGCAGTTGGAGGGATGGGCACCCCCCCCCCCCCCCCCCCCCCCCCCCCCCCCCCCCCCCCCCCCCCCTAGGAATGGGTGTGTATAGAACTGGTTGCATGGCAATGAGGAAGGCAGTAGGTGGAAAGATATGGGAGTGGTGTGTATTGAACTGATTGCATGCAATGACGAAGCCAGTAGGAGAATGGGAGTGGTGTTGTATAGAAACTTGTTGATGCTATGAGACAGGCAGGTAGGAGGGAATGGGAGTGGTGTATAGAAACTTGTTGCATTGCAATGAGACAGGCAGTAGGAGGGATTGGGAGTGGTGTGCATAGACACTGTTGCATGCAATGAGGACAGGCTGTAGGTAGGGTATGGGAAGATGTGTGTATGAACTGTGGCATGCAATGAGACAGGCTAGAGTAGGAGGGAATGAGAGTGGTGGGTATAGTACTGTTGCATGGAATGAGACAGCCTGTGTAGAGGGAATATGGAGTGGTGTGCATAGAACTGTTGCATGCAATGAGACAAGCAGTGGGAGGGATTGGGAAAGTGTGGTGTGTATAGAAAGTTGCATCGCATGAGACAGGGCAGTAGGAGGGAATGGGAGGTGGGTGTGTAATAGAAACTGTTTCATGGAATGAGACAGGCTGTGGGAGGACTGGGAGTGGTGTTTTTAGATCTGTTGCATGCAATTGACAGGCAGTAGGAGGAATGGACGTGGTTGTGTATAGAACTGTGCATGGAATGAAGACTGGATGTGGGGAGGGGAATAGGGCAGTTGGTGTGTATAGAATTTGTTGCTGCAATGAGAAGGTGTGGAGGAGGGAATGGGAGTGGTGATGATAGAAAACTGTTGCTTGGAATGAGACAGGGTAGTGGGAGGGAAATGGGGAGTGGTGTGTATAGAACTGTTGCATGCAATGAGACATGCAGTAGGAGGGAGTGGGAGTGTGTGCTAGAACTGTTGCATGCAATGAGACAGGCCAGTGGGAGGAATGGGAGTGGTGTGTATAGAATGTTGCATGCAATGACCACAGGCTGTGGGAGGGAAAATGGGTTGTGGTGTGTTTAGACTGTTGACATGCAATGAGACAGGCTGTGGAGGGAATGGGAGAGTGGTGTGTATAGCCCCTGGTGCATGCAATGAGACAGGCAGTGGGAGGGAATGGGACAAGAGTGGTGTGTATAGAACTTTTGCATCGGAATTAAGACCAGGTGTGGGAGGGAATGGGAAGTGGGAGTGGTGTTATAGAACTAGTTGCTATGGAATGAGGACAGGCTGTGGGAGGGAATGGGAGTGGTGTGTATAGAACGGTTGCATGGAATTGTGGACAGGCTGTGGAGGGAATGGGAGGTGGTTGTATTGAACTGGTGCATGGAATGAGAGAGGCTGTGGGAGCGGAATGGGAGTGGTGTGTATAGAACTGTTGCATTGCAATTGAGACTGGCAGAGGGATGGGAATGGGTGATGGTGTGTTTAGAACTTTGCATGCAATGAGACAGGCTGTGGGGAGGGAATGGGCAGTGTGTGTATAGAATAACTTCGTACTGCATGCCCTAGAGACCTGCTGTGGGAGGGAATGGGAGGTGGTTGTGTATAGAACTGTTTCATGCAATGAGGCTGTGGGAGGAAATGGGAGTGGTGTGTGTAGAATGTTGCATGCAATGAGACAGGTGTGGGAGAGGAATGGGACGAGTGGTGCGTATAGACTGTTGCATGCATGAGAAGGCTGTGGGATGGGAATGGATGTTGGTGTGTATAGAACTGTTGCATGCAATGAGACAGGCAGTGGGGTTGGAATGGCGTGGTGTCTATAGAACTGTTGCACTGCAATGAGACAGGTCTGTGGGAGGAATGAGGAGCTATTGTGTGTTTTAGATCTGTGCATAGGAATGAGACAGGGCTGGGGAGGGATTGGGGAGTGGTGGTTATTAGGAACTGTTGCTTTGGAATGGAGAAGGCTGTGGGAGGAATGGGATGTGGTTTGTATAGATGTTGCATGCAATGAGACAGGGCAAGTAGGAGGGAATGGGGGTTGGTGTGTATAGAAAATATTATACTTTGCTTGCATGGAATGAGACAGGCTGTGGGAAGGGAATGGGTGTATGTGTGTAAGAAAACCTGTTGCATGCAATGAGACAGGCAGTATGAGGGAATGAGGACGTGGTGTGGATAGAATGTTTCATGCAATGAGACGGTAGTGGAGAGGGAATGGGAGTGGTTGTGTACAGAACTGTTCGCATGCAAATGTGACAGGCTGTGGAGGGAATGGCAGTGGTGTGTATAGAACTGTTGCATTTGCATTGGAAGACATGGCTGTGGCGAGGAAATGGGGAGTGGTGTGTATAGAAACTGTTGCATGCAAAGGAGTAAGGAAGTAGTGTAGGATGGGATGGGAGTGGTGTTGG
This sequence comes from Conus ventricosus, assembly GCA_018398815.1. Lineage (NCBI taxonomy): Eukaryota > Metazoa > Mollusca > Gastropoda > Neogastropoda > Conidae > Conus > Conus ventricosus. The sequence goes on from CM031609.1 coordinate 89,752,948, forward strand.
ATAGAACTGTTGCATGAATGAGGTTGTGGGAGGGAATGGGAGTGGTGGTGTTTAGAAACTGTTGCATGGAATGGTGCAGGCAGTGGGAGGAATGGGAGTGGTGTGTATAGAACTGTTGCATGGATGAGACAGGCTGTGGTGAGAGAAAGGAACTGTGGTTTCTTTTGTGTATAGAACTGTTGCATGCTATGAGACAGGCGAAGAGTGTAGGTGGGATTGGGAGTGGTGTGTTATAGAATGTTGCTTGGAATGAGACAGGCGGTGGGAGGGGAATGGGAGCAAGGTGGTGTGTTTAGAACTGTTGTTGCAAATGAGACAGCCAGTCGGAGGGAATGGGAGTGGTAGTGTATAGAATGTTGCATGCAATGAGACAGGCAGTAGGAGGGAATGGGAAACGTGGTGTTGTAATAGAACTGTTGCATGCAATGAGACATGCAGTAGGAGGGAATGGGAGTGGTGTGCATAGAAACTGTTGCATGCATTGAGACAGGCTAAGTAGGAGGGAATGGGTGGGGAGTATTGAACTGTTGCATGGAAGGGAGACAGGCTGTGGGAGGGAATGGGTGTTGGTGTGTATAGAACTGTTGGCAAGGAATGTGACTGGCTGTGGGAGGGTGAGGAAGGGGAGTGGGTGTGTATGAACTGTTGCATGGAAAGGAGACAGGCAGTAGGAGGAATGGGAGTGAGTGTGTATAGAACTGTTTGCATTCAATGAGGCCTGTTGGGAAGGGAATGGGAGTGGTGTGTATAGGAAACTGTGCAGGAATGAGACAGGCAGTGGGAGGAGAATGGGAGCAGTGGTTTGTGTATTGAACTGTTGCATGAATGAGACAGGCTTGTGGGAGGGAATGGGAGTGGGGTTGGTAGAACTGTTGCATTGCAGTGAGTCAGTCAGTAGGAGGAGAATGGGAGTGGTGTGTCATAGAACTGTTGCATGGAATGAGACAGGCTGTGGCGGAGGGAATTGGGGAGTGGTGTGGATAGAAACTGTTGCCATTAGCATGGAGAACAGACAGTGGGAGGGAATGGAGTGGTGTGTATAGAACGTTGCATGCAATGAGACGCCACAGTAGGAGGGAATAGGACGGAGTGGTGTGTATAGAACTGTTGCAGCAATGAGGGACAGGCAGTAGGAAGGGAATGGGAGTAGTGTGTGTATAGAACTGTTGGCATGCAATGAGACACGGCAGTAGGAGGGAATGGGAGTGGTGTGCATTGACTGTTGCATGCAATGAGACAGGCGTAGGAGGGAATGGGGAGTGGGGTGTATTGGAAACTTGTTGCATGGAAAATGAGAAGGCTGTGGGAGGGAAGGAATGGGAGTGGTGTGTTTTAGAACTGTTGCATGGAAAGAGACAGGTGTGGGATAGTGAGGAATGGGAGGGGTGTGTCTAGAACTGTTGCATGGGAATGAGACAGCAGTAGGAGGGAATGGGAGACTGGTGTGTATAGAACGGTTGCATTCAATGAGGCTGTGGGAGGAATGGTAGTGGTGTTGTATTGATTACTGTTGCAATGGAATGAGACAGGCAGTGGGGAAGGGTAATGGGAGTGTGTGTATAGAACGGTTGCATGCAGTGGACAGTTCAGTAGGAGGGAAATGGGAGTGGTGTGTTGTATAGAACTGTTGCTTTGGGAATGAGACAGGCTGTGGGAGGGGATGGGAGTGGTGTGGTATAGAACTGTTGCATGCAATGAGCAGACAGTAGGTGGAATGGGAAGTGGTGTGTATAGAAGCGTTGCATGCCAATGACGACAGCCAGTAGGAGGGAATAGGAGTGGTGTGTATAGAACTGTTGCATGCATGAGACAGGCAGTAGGAGGGGAATGGGAGTAGTGTGTATAGAACTGTTGATGCAATATGAGGCAGGCATAGGACGGGAATGGTGTGGTGGGTATGTGCTTAGAACTGTTGCATGCAATGAGCAGGCAGTAGGAGGAATGGGAGTGGTGTGTATAGAATGTTGCATGGAATGAGACAGGCCTGTGGCGGGAATGGGATGTGGTGTGTTAGAACTGCCTGCATGCAATGCAGGACAGGCTGTGGGAGGGAATGGGAGTGGTGTGTATACGAAATGTTGCATGCAATGAGACCAGGCAGTAGGAGGGAATGGGGTGGTGTGTAGAGAACTGATGGCATGCAAAGAGGACAGGCTGTGGAGGGAATGGGATGTGGTGTGTATAGAACTGTGCATGGAATGAGACGGCTGTGGGAGGGAATGGGAGAGTGGGGTGTATAGAACTGTTGCATGATTTGAGACAGGCTGTGGGAGGAATGGGTGGGGTATGTATAGAATGTTGCATGCAATGAGAAGGCCAGTAGGAGGGATGGGGGTGGTGTGGTTTATAGAACTGTTTGCATGGAATGAGGACAGGCTGTGGGAAGGAATGGGAAGTAGTGTGTACTGAAACTGTTGCATGCAATGAGGACAGGCAGTTGGAGGGAATGGTGAGTGGTGTGTATAGAAATGTTTTCATGCAATGAGAAGGGTAGTGGAGGAATGGGAGGGGGTGTGTACAGAAACTGTCTCGCATGCAATGAGGACAGGCTGTGGGAGGGATGGCAGTGGTGTGTATAGAAACTGTTGCATGCGCAAGGAGAATCAGGCTGTGGGAGGGAATGGGCGAGTGGGTGTATAGAACAGTTGCATGCAACGAGTCAGGCAGTAGGAGGAAATGGGAAGTGGAGTGTATAGGAAACTGTTGCTTGCAATGAGGTTGTGGGAGGAATGGGATGTTGTGTATAGAACTGATGCTGGAATGAGACTGGCAGTGGGTGGGAATGGGGTGTGGTGGGTTATAGAACTGTTGCATGGAATGAGACAGGCTGTGTGCGGGCGGAGAATGGGCAGTGGTGTGTATAGATGTTGCAGCTATGACGACAGGCAGTTGGAGGAATGGAGTGGTGTGTATAGACACTGGTGCATGGTATGAGACAGGCTGTGGGAGGAATGGGAGTGGTGCTGATAGAACTGTTGCATGCAATGAGACAGCCAGTAGGAGGGAATGGGAGTGGTGTGTATTGAACTGTTGCATGCTTTGGAGACAGGCGTAGGAGGGAATGGGTGTGGTTGTTGTATAGAAACTGTTGCATGCAATCATGAGACATGCAGTTGGAGGAATGGGAGTGGTGTTTGTGCTTAGAATCTGTTGCATGCAATGAGAACAGGCAGTAGGAGGGAATGGGGTGGTGTGTATGGGAACTGTTGCATGTAATGAGACAGGCTGTGGGACGGGAAAGGGGAAGTGGTGTGTATAGAACTGTTTGCATGGAATGAGAAGGGCTGTGGGAGGGAATGGGAGGTGGTGTGTATAGAACTGTTGCATGGAATGTTGACAGGCAGTAGGACGGGAATGGGAGTGGTGTGTATAGTATCGGTTGCATTCAATGAGGCTGTGGGACGGGAATGGGTAGTGGTTTGTATAAGAACTGTTGCATGGTATGAGGGGTCAGGCAGTGGGAGGGATATGGGAGTGGTGTGTATAGACCTGTTGCATGGAATGAGTCTGGCTGTGGGTGTGAAATGGGAGTGGTGTGTATAGGAAACTGTTGCATGCAGTGAGACAGTCAGTAGGAGGGAAGGGGTAGTGGTGTGTATAGAACTTGCTGCATGGAATGAGACAGGCTGTGGGGAGGAATTGGAGTGGTGTGTATAGAACTGTTGCAATGCAAATGAGACAGACAGTTAGGAGGGAATGGGAGTGGGTGTGTATAGAACTGTTGCTTTGCAATGAGACAGCCAGTAGGAGGGTAAGGAGTGGTGTGTATAGAAACTGTTGCATGCAATGAGTCAGGCAGTAGAAGGAATGGGAAGTAGTGTGTATAGAAACTGTTGCATGCAATGAGACAGGCAGAGTGGAGGGAATGGGAGTGGTGGCAAAGAACTGTTGCTGCATGAGACACAGGCAGTGGAGGGAATGGGAGCAGTGAGTGTGTATAGAACTTTGCATGCAATGAGCAGGCAGTAGGAGGAATTGGAGTGGTGTGTATAGAACTGTTGCATGCCAATGAGAAGGGACAATTAGGAGGGCATGGGAGTGGTGTGTATAGAAACTGTTGCAGCAATGAGACAGCCAGTAGGTGGGAATGGGAGGGTGTGTATAGGAACTGTTGCATGCAATGAGGACAGGCGTAGGAGGAATGGGAAGTTGTGTGTATAGAACTGTTGCATGCAATGAACAGGCAGTAGGAGGGAATGGGAGTTTTGTGTGGCATAGAAACTGTTGCATGCAATGAGACAGGCGTAGGAGGGAAGGGAGTGGTGTGTATTATAGAACTTTGCTGGCAATGAGCAGGCAGTAGGAGGGAATGGGATAGTGGTGGTATAGGAACTTGTGCATGGAATGAGACAGGCTGTGGGGAGGAAAATGGGAGTGGTTTGTGCTAGAACAGTGCAGCAATGAGACCAGCAGTGGGAGGGAATGGGAGTGGGTGTGTCATAGAATGTTGCAGGCTTCAATGAGACAGGCAGTAGGAGGAATGGGAAGTGGTTGTGCTATTGAAAACTGTTGCATGGAATGAGACTGGCTGTGGGAGGGAATGCGGGTGGTGTGTATTGAACTGTCGCATGCAATGTGAGACAGGCAGTAGGAGGGAATGGGAGATGGTGTGTTTAGAAACTGTGGCATGGAATGAGGACAGGCTGTGGGAGGGGGAAATGGGGAGTGGTGTGTATAGAAACTGTTGCAGGCAATGATGACAGGCTGTGGGAGGGACATGGAGTGGTGTTGATTGTAAACTGTGGCATGGAATGAGACAGGCAGTGGGAGGAATGGGAGTGTTGTGTATAGAACTGTTGCATGCAATGGACATGCAGTAGGAGGGAATAATGGGACGTGGTGTGATAGAAAACTGTTGCATGCAATGGAGGACAGGCAGTAGGAGGGAATAGGGATTGGTGTGTAAGAACTGTTGTATGAATGAGACAGGCTGTGGGAGGGAATGGGAGTGGTGTGTATAGACTGTTGCATGGAAGGAGACTGGGCTGTGGGCCGGGAAGAATGGGAGTGGTGTGTATAGAACTGTTGGCATGGATTGAGACAGGAGTAGGAGGGAAATGGGAGTTGGTGTGTATAGACTGTTGCATTCAAGGAGGCTGTGGGAGGGAATGGGTGGGGTGTGTATAGAAACTGTTGCATGGAATGAAGACAGGCAGTGGGAGGGAGTGGGAGTGGTGTGTATGAACTGTTGATGCAGTGAGACAGTAGTTGGAGGGTATGGTAGTGGTTTAGTGTGTATAGAAACTGTTGCATTGGAATGAGAAGGATGTGGGTGGGAATGGGAGTGGTGTGTATAGAATGTTGATGCATTGAGGATAGACAGTAGGAGGGAATGGGCAGATGGTGTGTATATGACTGTTGCATGCAATGAGACTGCCAGTAGGAGGGAATGGAGTGGTGTGTATTAGAACTGTGGCATGCATTGAGACAGCAGTAGGAGGAAGGGGAGTAGTGTGTATAGAACTGTTGATGCCAATCGAGACAGGCAGTCAGGAGGGAATGGGAGTGGTGTGAATAGGAATGGTGCATGCATATGAGGTCAGCAGTAGGGATGGAATGGAGTGGTCGCTGTATAGTACTGTTGCATGCAATGAGACTCTGGCAGTAGGAGGAATGGGAGTGGTCAGTGGTGTGTATAGAACTGTTGCATGCATTGAGACACGACTAGTATGAGAGGAATGGGAAGTGGTTGTGTATAGAAAAACTGTTGCTGAATGCAATGAGACAGCCAGTAGGAGTACATGGGAAGTGAGTGGATTAAGTGGTGTTGTATAGAACTGTTGCATGCTATGAGACGGCAGTAGGAGGGAATGGGGGAGAAGTAGTGTGTATTGAACTGTTGCATTTGCATGCAATGAGAAGGCTGTAGGAGGGATATGGGAGTGGTGTGATAGACTTTTGCATGCAATGAGACCGGCAGTAGGGGGAATGGGAGTGGTGTTGTATATAACTGTTGCTGCATTGAGACAGGCTGTAGGCTGGGAATCGGGTGAGTGGTGTGTATAGAACTGTTTGCATGGTAATAAACAGGGCTGTGGGAGGGAATGGGAAGAGTGGTGTGATTGAACTGTTGCATGCATTGAGACAATGCGTAGTGTGGGAATGGGACGTGTGTTTAATAGAACTGTTGCATGCAATGAGGACAGGCAGTAGGAGGGAATGGGAGTGGTGTGTATGGAACTGTTGAATGAATGAGAAGGCTGTGGGAGGGAATGGGAGTGGTGTGTATCGAAATGTGCATGCAATGAGACAGGCTGTGGGAGGGAAATGGGAGATGGTGTGTATAGAACTGTTGCATGCAATGAGACAGCCGTAGGAGGGAATGGGGAGTGGTGGTTGTATAGAACTGTGGCATGAATGACGAACAGGCTGTGGGTAGGAGGGAATGGGAGTGGTGTGTATAGAACTGTTGCATGGAATGAGACAGGCTGTGGGAGGATTGGGTGTGGTGTGTAGTGAAACTGTTGCTCATGGTAATGAGACAGGCTGTGGAGAGGGATTGGGAGTCATTAAGTGGTTTGTCTAGAACTGTGCATGCAATGAGACAGGCAGTAGGAGGGAATGGGTTGGTGTGCTATAGAACTGTTGCATGGAATGAGGACAGGCTGTTGTAGGGAATGGAGTCGTGAGTACAGATACTGTTGCATGCAATGAGACAGGGCAGTAGGAGGGAATGGGAGTGGTTGTGTATAGAAAACTGTTTCATGCAATGAGTCGGGTAGTGGGAGGGAATTGGGCAGTGGTGTTACAGAACTGTGCATGCAAATGAGACAGCTGTGGGAAGGGAATGGCAGTGGTGTGTATTGAAAGCTGTTGCATGACAATGAGACAGTGTGGGAGGGAATGGGAGTGTGTGTATAGAACTGTTGCATGCAACGAGACAGCAGTAGGAGGAATGGGTGGGGTTGTGTATTAATGTTGCCATGCAATGGGTTGTGGACGGGAATGGGAGGTGGTTGTGTATAGAACTGTTGTCATGGAATGAGGACAAGGCAGTGGGAGGGAATGGGATTGGTGTTGTATAGAACTTTTGCCTGAATTAGCCAGGCTGTGGAGAGAATGGGAGAGTGGTGTGTATAGAACTTGTTGCATGCTATGAGACAGGGGCAGTCAGGAGGGAATGGGATTGGTGTGTATAGAACTGTTGCATGGATTGAGACTGGCTGTGGGAGGGAATGGGGGTGGTGTCGTAAGTACTGTTGCATGCATATGTTGAGGGACAGCCAGTAGGGAGGGAATGGCGTGGTGTGTATAGAACTGTGGCATGCATTAGTCGGAACAGGCAGTAGGAGGATGGGAGTGGTAGTGGTTGTGTATAGAAACTGTTGCATGCAATGGTGAATGCAGTAGGAGGGATTGGGGGAGTGGTGGGCATAGAACTGTTGCATGCAATGAGGGAAGGCAAGTCGGAGGAATGGGACAGTGGTGTGTATAGAACTGTTGCATGGAATGAGACATGCAGGGGAGGGAATGGGAAGTGGTTGAGTGTATAGAACTGTTGCATGGAATGAGGACAGGCTGTGGGATGGATTGGAAGTGGTGTGTATAAGAACTGTTGAAATGGAATGAGACTGGCAGTAGGAGGGAATGGGGGAGTGGTGTGTATAGTACTGTTGCATTCAAATGAGGCTGTGGGAGGGAAGGGAGTGGTGTGTATAGAACGGTTGCATGGAATGAGACAGCTGTGGGGGGAATGGGAGTGGTGTGTTAGAATTCTGTTGCTGGAATGTGCAGGCTGTGGGAGGGACAATGGGAAGTGGTGAGTATAGAACTGTTGCATGCAGTGAGACAGTCAGAATAGGAGGGTATGGGACGTACAGTTGGTGGTGTATAGAACTAACTTTTTGTTGCATGGATCGAGACAGGCTGTGGGAGGGAATGGGAGATTGGTGTGTATAGAACTGTTGCATGCTATGAGACTGACTGTAGGAGGGGAATGGGAGTGGTGTGTTTATAGAACTGTTGCATGCAATGAGACAGCCTGTGTAGGAGTGGAATAGAGTGGTGGTTATAGAACTGTTGCATGCAATGGACAGGCAGTAGGAGGGAATGGGAGTAGTGTGTATAGATCTGTTGCATGCACTGAGACAGGCAGTAGGAGGGAATGGGAGTGGTGTGCCATCAGAACTGTTAGCATGCAATGAGACAGCAGCTAGGAGAGAATGGAGTGGTGTGTATGAACTGTTGCATGCAATGAGACAGGCAGGGGTAGGAGGGAATGGAAGTGGTGTGTATTAGAACTGTTGCATGCTATGAGACAGACAGTAGGAGGGAAGGGAGTGGTGTGTATAGAACTGTTGATGCAATGAGACAGCCAGAGGAGTGGAAGGGAGTGGTGTGTATAGAACTGTTGCATGCTATGTGACAGGCAGTAGGAGGGAATTGGGATGGTGTGTTATAGAACTGTTGCATGCAATGCGTCAGGCAGTAGGAGGGAATGGGGAGTAGTGTGCATAGAAACTGTTGCATGCAATGAGACAGGCAGTAGGATTGGCGAGGAATGGAGTGGTGTTATTAAGAACTGTTGCATGCAATGAGACAGGCAGTAGGAGGGAATGGGAGTGGTGTGTATATAGGAATCTGTTGCATGGAATGAGACAGGCTGTGGGAGGGAATGCGGGAGTGGTGTGCATAGAACTGTTGCATGCAATGAGACAAGCAGTGGGAGGAAAGGGAGTGGTGTGTATAGAACTGTTGCATGCCAATTGAGACAGGCAGTAGGAAGGGAATGGCTGGAAGTGAGTGTGTATAGAAACTGTTGTCATGGAATGAGACGGCTGTGGAGGAATTGGGAGAAGTGTAGATTGTGTTAATAGAACTGTTGCATGCAATGAGACAGGCAGAGTAGGGGAATGGGAGTGGTGTGTATAGATCTGTGGCATGGAATGAGGACAGGCTGTGGGAGGGGAAATGGCAGTGGTGTGTTATAGAAGCTGTTGATGCAATGAGACAGGCCTGTGGGATGGAATGGGAGCAGAGAGAGTGGTGTTGTTCGAACTCCACAAGTTGCTTGGAATGAGACAAGGCAGTGGGGAGGAATGGGGAGTGGTGTGATAGAACTGTTGCATGCAATGAGACATCATAGGGAGGGAATGGGAGTGGTGTGCATAAGGAATGTTGCATGCAATGAGACAGGCAGTAGAGGGATTTGGGAGTGGTGTGTATAGAACTGTTGCATGGAAATGAGACAGGCTGTGGGCCGGGAATGGGGTGGTGTGTATGAACTGTTGCATGGAATGAGACTGCTGTGGGAGGAATGGGAGTTGTGTGTGGATAGAACTGTTGCATGGAATGAGACAGGCAGATAGGACGGAATGGGCGTGGTGTTGTATTGAATCTGTTGCATTCAATGGGGCTGTGGGAGGGAATGGGTAGTGGTGTGTATAGAATGTTGCATGGAATGAGACAGGGCAGCCGTGGGAGGGAATGGTGAGTGGTTGTGTATAGAAACTGTTGCATGCGTGAGACAGTTCAGTGGAGGGAAGGGGAGGAGTGGTGTGTATAGAACTGTTGCCATGGAATGAGACAGGCTGTGGGCGGGTATGGGAGTGGTGTGTATAGAACTGTTGCATGCAATGAGACAGACAGTAGGAGGAATGGGAGGTTGTGGTGTGTATAGATCTGTGCATGCAATGAGACAGCCAGTAGGAGGGAATAGGAGTGGTGTGTATAGAACTGTTGCATGCAATGAGACAGGCAGTAGGAGGAATGGGAGAAGAGTGTATAGAACTGTTGATGCAATGAGACAGTCAGTAGGAGGGAATGGGAGGGTGTGCATAGAACTTGTTGATGCAATGTGACAGGCAGTAGTGGAATGGGACGTGAGTGGTGTGTATAGAACTGTTGCATGCAATGAGACAGGCAGTAGGTGGAAAATGGGCGTGGTGTGTATAGAACTGTTGAGGCATGAGACAGACAGTGGAGGGAATGGGAGAGTGTGTGTATAGAAAACTGTAGCATGCAATGAGAAAGGCAGTAGGATGGGAATGGGAGTAGTGTGTATAGGAAAACTGTAGCATGCAAGAGACAGGCAGTAGGAGGGGATGGGCCAGGGTGTGCATAGAACTGTTGCATGCAATGAGACAGCAGTAGGAGGGAATGGGTGTGGTGTGTATAGAACTGTTTGATGCAATGAGACAGGCTGTGGGAGGTGAAGGGAGTGGTGTTGATAGAACGTTGCATGGAATGGAGACTAGGCAGTGGGAGGGAATGGGAGTGGTGTGTATAGGACACTGTTGCATGCATTGAGACAGGCCGTAGGAGGAGAATGGGAGTGTGTGATAGAACTGTTGCATGGAATGAGGACAGGCTGGGGAGGGAATGGGAGTGGTGTTGCATTGAACTGTTTGCATGAAATGAGACAAGCAGTAGGGGAATGGGAGTGGTGTGTATAGATACTGTTGCAGCAATGCGACAGTCAGTACGGAGGGAATGGGAGTGGTGTGTATAGAACTGTTGCATGGAATGAGACAGGCTTTGGGAGGATTGGAGTGGTGTGTATTAGAACTGCTGCATGCATGAGACAGGCTGTGGGAGGAATGGAGTGGTGTGTATAGAACTGTTGCCATGCAATGAGACAGGCAGGTTGGAGGGAATGAGTGGTGTGTATAGACTGTGGCATGGAATGAGGAAGGCGGATGTGGGAGGAATGGGAGTGGTGTGTATAGAACTGTTTGCATGCTATGTGACAGGTGTGGGAGGAATGGGAGTGGTGTTGATGAACTGTTGCAAGGAATGAGACAGGCAGTGGGAGGATGGGAGTGGTGTGTATAGAATGTTGCATGCCAATGAGACATGCAGTAGGAGGGGAATGGGAGAAGGAGTGGTGTGTAGAGAACTGTTGCATGGAAAGGGTGAAGGCTGTGGGAGGGGAATGGGAGTGGTGTGTATAGGGAAAACTGTTGCATGCCAATGAGAAAGGCTGTGGGAGGAAATGGGAAGTAGTGTGTATAGAACTGTTGGCATGCAATGAGACATGCGGGGAGGGAATGGGACGTGGTGTGTATAGATACTGTTGCATGCAATGTGAAGGCAGTAGGAGGGGATGGGAGCAGAGTGGGTGTATAGAACTGTTGCATGACTGAGAAAGGCTGTGGGAGGGGAATGGGAGTGGTGTGTTAGAACTGTTGCATGCACTGAGACAGGCTGTGGGATGTGACTGGGATAGTGGTGTGTATAGAACTGTGCATGCAAAGAGACAGGCAGTAAGGAGGGAATGGGAAGTGGTATTATGTATAGAACTGTTGCATGCAATGGGACAGGCTGTGGGAGGGCAATGGGAGTGGTGTGTATAGAACTGTGCATGGACTGAGACAGGCTGTGGGAGGGAATTGGGAGTGGTGTGTGTATGAATTTGCTGCATGCAATGAGGACAGGCTGTGGAGAGGAATGGGTGTGGTGTGTATAGAACTGTTGCATGCAATGAGACAGGCAGTAGGAGGGAATGGACAGTGGTGTGTATAGAAACATGTGGCATGGAATGAGGACAGGCTGTGGGAGGGAATGGGCAGTGGTGTGTATAGAACTGTTGCATGCAATGAGAAGGCTGTGGGAGGGGAAATGGGAGTGGTGTGATAGAACTGTTGCTTGGAATGTGACAGGACAGTGGGAGGGATTGGCCAGGGTGTGTATAGAACTGTTGCATGCTCAATGAGACAGGGCAAGTTGGGAGGGAATGGGGACGTGGTGTATAGAACTGTTGGCTACATGGGAATGGAGACAGGCTGTGGGAGGGTAATGGGAAGTGGTGTGTATAGGATACTGTTGCATGCAATGAGACAGGCTGTGGGTAGGAAATGGGAGTAGTGTGTATAGAACTGTGGCAGGCAATGAGACAGCAGTGGGCAGGGAATGGGAGTGGTGTGTATAGAACTGTTGCATGCAATGAGTACAGGCAGTAGGATCGGGAATGGGATGGTGTGTATAGAACTGTAGCATGGAAGTGAGAAGGCTGTGGGAGGAATGGGAGTGGTGTGTATAGAAACTGTTGCATGCACTGAGACCAGGCAGTGGGAGGGAATGGGATAAGTGGTGTGTATAAAAACTGTTTGCAGCAATGAGAAGGAAGTAGGTACGGGAATGGGAGTGGTTTGAATAGAACGGTTGCATGCATGGGACAGGTTGTGCGGAGGGATGGGAAGTGGTGTGTATAGAATGTTGCATGCAATGAGACAGGCAGTAGAGGGAAATGGGAGAGGTGTGTATAGATACTGTTGCTGCAATGGACAGGCAGTAGGTAGGGAATGGGCAGTGGTGTGTATTGAACTGTTGCATTAGGAATGAGGACAGGCTGTGGGAGGGAATGGGGGGAGTGGTGTGTATAGAACTGTTGATGCAATGAGGACAGGCAGTAGGAGGGAATGGGAGTTGTGTGTATAGACGGTTGCATGCAATGAGACAGGCTGCTGGGATGGAATGGGAGTGGTGTGTATAGAAACTGTGGCATGCAATGAGCAGGCGGTGGGAGGAATGGGTGTGGTGTGTATAAGAACTGGCAGGCCAAGGGGGAAGTGTTTTTGTTTGCTTTCACTGCGTTTGAATTATTCTCCCAATTTAAGATTGGAGAGAGAGAGGAGAGAGAGAGTGTGAGAGAGAGAGATTGAGAGAGAGAGAGAGAGTGAGAGAGGGAGGCCCGAGAGAGAGAGAGATGAGAGAGAGACAAGGACAGGAAGACAGACGACAGATCTTGGTCAGGGACGGAAGTCATCTGATGGCAATACATTTTTTGCAATGTGTGCATTTCAGCTTCATAAATTACCGATCAATCTTAAAATTTTTCCCTCTACAGATTTTAGCATTAGACTTAAAATCCATAGCCACTACTAGCCCAGTTCCTTGCCCTGATCAAACATGGTTGTCTGGGACTACAACCACCATCACCTGACGTGAGCAGCATGCAAGGCGTTAGAATCGAGGAGGAATGAGGCACAGCGACAGCCCACTATGGCCAGGGCATGACGGGATAATACAGGCACGGGGGAACTTAGCATAAGAAACAGAAATGGAGGGTCGGGGGCACGTGATAATCGAAGAACGGCAGACGTTCGGGCTTCAGAAGAATGAGTCATTATCAGAACAGCGCGCAGCCCTGTGACATGCAAGTGGGTTTAAGGGGGAGGAGGTGAGATGGGGGGAGGGGGGGCAGGGAGGCGGCTGGAGTGGAGGAGGGTCGGTGAGAATGAGAAGGTGAGAGGGGGGGGGGGGTGGGGGGGGGGGTGATGAGGTACGGGGGAGCATCTGTTGCAATCCCGGCGTTGATATGACTTTTTCATATACCTCTGAATATCATTTCAGTCATGCCAACTTTGTTAGAGACACCTGGGGGTGGGGGGTGGGGCGTGGGGAACGATGAGTAGAGGGAGTAGCATTTTCAAACCAAGTCCGTTACTGATATAAGTAATAGGTTGTACACTTAGCATCAGGTACATTCTCTTTAGACAGATTTTAGGATTCGTTGCCCTGCCTAGACATACAATTTGCACAGAAATACACGCAGTTGTTTTCTCGCAACATTTAAACTACATAATTGTTGGAAAACTTGTATTTCATCGGATAAAAAAGGTTTACATAGTGACAAAAAAGGTTTCCATCTATGAGACCATTCTTTCTTTAGATATCTTTACTCCTAATACAATAGTCCTAGTTAGTATGTTACAAGTAATTTGTAAGATCTAAAGAAACAGCCTAACTGTTTTACTATGCTGTCTCATCGAACATAAAATGAGACTGTTGAATCACTCCTCTGCCTTTAACAAGGTGATATGAAAAAAGGTTAAAAAAAAAAGAATCATCCTATCATTGGTGGATCATATATGTTCGATATAATATTTATCAAAAATGATTCATCTGTTTGTTTGCCTGTTAGGTTTTCTTCTCTATGATCTATGGAGAATTAGCATGATGTAGAGAATGCTAGTCACTTTCATTCAAGCCAGAGACTTCATGACATGTCCGTAAGCCATACTTTACTCATGTCATTAAAGTTCCTGGCGTTTCATTTCATTATGTGCAATACGCATACCCCCCATGTCTCTCTCTCTCTCTCTCTCTCCTCTCTCTCTCTCTCTCTCTCTCTCTCTCTCTCTCTCTCTCTCTCTCTCTCTCTCTCTCTCCCATCTCTCTCTCTCTACCTCCTTCTCTCTCTCTCCCCCTCTCTCTCCTCCCCCCCCCTCTCTCTCTCTCTCTCTTTACTGCTTTTACTCCCTTCCATTTAGTTGTGTTTATCCTGTTTAGCTCAATGGAATTTATCTCTCAAAGTGGCGTCTGCTTTTTCTCGTACTACGTTAACCCTCCATCACTCCTTCCCATTCCCTCACCTTGCCAACGTAAAGCACTCTCCCACACGCTTGGGAACCTAATTCCTTCCGACATTGAACTTTCTCATTCACTTTACAACAAAAAAAGAAAAGAAAAAGAAGAGAACGAGACACGCGCGAATGCATTGAACAAAGACAATACATGTGCAAGATATTCAGATTGAAAGTTAAGTTCATTCGTACCACAGGTAACACAACAGAACTGGAGTTAGTGAACCTACAATAAAATAGGGGATAATGAACTTATCTTACCCAGCACCATTTCCAATGATAGGCGACAATAGCAATGGTTTAAGCAGACGGCAGCGAAAACTGAACGCGTAGATTGCAACTATTGCCATTGTTGCTGCGTGTTCCAATGCGCTCATACTCTTAGTCAATTATCGGAGGGATGTTGAATTCGAATATCATTCCCTTTATTCTAGAGTGAGAAGGAGCAGGAACAATGACGTTGAGATCAATGGCAACGTCTCTCTCTCTCTCTCTCTCTCTCTCTCTCTCCTCTCTCTCTCTCTCTCTCTCTCTCTCTCTCTCTCTCTCTCTCTCTCTCTCTCTCTTCTCTCTCTCTCTCTTCTCTCTCTCTCTCTCTCTCTCTCTCTTCTCCTCTCTCTCTCTCTCTCTCTCTCTCTCTTCTCTCTCTCTCTCTCTCTCTCTCTCTCTCTCTCTCTTCTCTGCATGTCTACCTGTGTATCTGTCTTTCTGTCTAAACGTCTGTCTGTCCTCTGTCTTTCAGCCGTCTGCCTGTCTGCGAGTTTCTCTTTCTCTCTGTCTCTCTATGTCTGTCTATCTGTATGTATGCATCTCTCTCTCTCTCTCTCTCTCTCTCTCTCTCTCTCTCTCTCTCTCTCTCTCTGTGAAAGGCAAGATATTAACATCAAAGGAACAGACCACCAGACCTAACCAAACAAGGTAAAACCACATGACATTAGAAAAATTGACTGAGACAGTTTGCAGCGTTGCCTTTGATTTAGCAAAGAGAAAAACAAACACACAGCGAAACAGAAGAAAATCAAACGCACAAGGAAACGACCAAACAAGTAACCACACAAAACATGATATCAAACAACGATTACTTCACACAGAACACCATTAGACGCATGGATTTTCGGCACATCACTTTTCTTCAGACGTCACACGTTACAAACCCATACTAAGAACCATCAAACTGTGCACGCCCATGGAAGGTGGAAACAAGGCGGGAAGGGAAACTTTCATAGCTAGAGTTCAAAACAAAAACACGACGCTACAGCTCTGTGTGTGTGTAGTGTGTGTGTGTGTGTGTGTGTGTGTGTGTGTGTGTGTGTGTGTGTGTGTGTGTGTGTGTGTGTGTGTGTGTGTGTGTGTGTGTGTGTGTGTGTGTGTGTGTGTGTGTGTGTGTGTTGTGTGTGTGTTTCCCTTCCTCTATCGGTTTTCTGTACGCTGTGGACTAGTGGTGACCAAAAAAAAAAAAAAGTAGAACCCAAAAACAGAAGTTTGAATGATTCCTTGTTCAGCGAGTGCGTAGCTTGTCTTTTTCTTTTCGTTTCTTTTTTTTTTTTTTTTTTTTTTGGTCATCAAGGGAATTATGACTTAATCCTATGAACACTAACTTTTAAACTAACTTTTAAATTAACTTTTAAACTATTTTTAAAACTAACTTTTAAAATTATGTCTACTAACTTACTGAATATTTCCAAACAATTTTAGCTTCATTTGCTGAAGGCGGGCACTTCATCTAGTGAATAAGAATACTTTATCTGCCGAGCAAGGTCGTTTGATCTACTGAGTGAAATCACTTCATCTGCTAAACAACATCACTTCATCTGCTAGGAAATGTCACTTCATCTACAGACCATTTCATCCATTGAACGAGGGCACCCAATGTACTGTACAAAGAAAACTTCATCTGCTGAACAAGAACACTTTATTCGCTGAACAAGGTCATTTCGTCTACTGCGTACGATCAATTCATCCGCTACAGAACGTCATTTCATCTGCTGAAAAAAAGTCACTTTATTTACAGAACACGTACACATTATCTGTTAAACAGGACCACTTTATCCGCTAGAGAAAGACACCTCACCTACTGGGTGAAAACACTTCATCCACTAAGCAAGGACACCACTTTATCTCCTAGACAAGTACACGTTATTTGCTGAACGAGAAGAAGAAAGAAAGAAGGAGGAGGAGGAGGAGAAGGAGGAGGAGGAGGAGAAGGAGGAGGACAAAGATGTTGTTGTTGTTGATGATGGCTGATACACCTACACCTACTTCTCTTCCAACTACTACTACGACTACTACTACCTCTACTACTACTACTACGACGACGACGACGACTATGACGACGACGACGATGACTACGACGACAACTACTGCTACTACTACTTTAATAACAACAACAACAACTACTACTACTACTACTATTATTACTACTACTACTACTACTACTACTACTACTACTACTACTCTCTGCTGCTGCTGCTGCTGCTGCTGCTGCTGCTGCTGCTGCTGCTACTACTTACTATACTACTACTACTACTACTACTACTACTACTATTACCACCACTACCTCTGCCGCCACCTAAACCACCACCACGAAGAAGGATGGGACTGAAGGACGAAGGATGGTGGTAGGTAGTAAGACGAGTGACTGGAGACTGCAACGCAGGTAAAGGAAAGACAGAGAGAAAGAAAGGCATAAACCAAGCTAATCAGCAAACAAAAAGGCAGAATGAAAATACAGGGGAAAAAAAGAGAAAATGGGAAGACGTATAGTAGTGGAAAGACAGAAGTTATTTAAAGGAAGGAAGAGAAGAAAGACAGAAACAAAAAACAAAAAACAAAAAAAAGCAGACAAATGAAATAGGTCCCTGCATGCCCCGTGCGCATTGGCGCCATTCAATTGCGTGTGTGGACAAGACAGGAGGTGCAATGGCATGGAGAAGGCAGACCACCTAAGGAGTGATGAAAAAAAACACAATTATAAAATGAGCTTTCGGTAAAAGGAGAGGAGATCAATCCCACCAAGGAATCACTGAAAAGAAGGAAAACAAAAAACAGAAATACCGAACAAGAGACAAAAGAATGACAGACAGAAAAGAAGGAAGAATAAAAAAAAGGAATGAAGAAATTTGGAAAGAACTCCCTCCCTCTCTCTCTCTCTCTCTCTCTCTCTTCTCTCTCTCTCTCTCTCTCTCTCTCTCTCTCTCTCTCTCTCTCTCTCTCTCTCTCTCAAACTGCGGTCTTGTATGATATCTTAGAATAGGTTATGTACACATATTGGTTATGTCTGTGTGTATCCTTAGGGTGCTTTTGTGATTGTACGTGCTAGCACCCCTTCATGAGGGGCAATGGCCTAATCATGAATAAATTATCTTGAGTCTTGAGTCTTGAGTCTCTCTCTCTCTCTCTCTCTCTCTCTCTCTCTCTCTCTCTCTCTCTCTCTCTCTCTCTCTCTCTCCTCTCTCTCTTCTCTCTCTCTCTCTCTCAGCGAGACATCTTTATGCATGGAATAAGCTGAAGGAACCAAAAAGAAGACAGCTTTGCCCGAAAAAGAGAAATGTCAAATGGCCTCAACAAAGAGGCGACAATTTAAACGTAAAAAAAAAAGCTTTCAAAAATTAAAAGACAAAAAAATGACAGGTCAACAAGAAGAAACAAAGTAATGACGACTTGAATAGCAATGAATTAAAGCAAGAAAGAGAGAGAGAGAGAGAGAGAGAGAGAGAGAGAGAGAGAGAGAGAGAGAGAGAGAGAGAGAGAGAGAGAGAGAGAGAGTCATCACAAACCGATTATAGTTTTTCTTTCTTTCTTTCTTTGTGGTAGCCTCTTTGCTGGTCATCTTGGCGCAAGGCACCAGCCATCTTTGTGCACTGGTCAACGTGGCTAGCTGAGGTCTGCCAGGTTCTGGGTTCAGGTCCTGTATGAGGCACATAGCTGCGGTGATGTCTGGTCCACGTTGTTACATACCGAGAAATGCTGTGTGTTTCAAGTTTTCAAATAATGATAACAAGATTAATCATGAATACTTATATAGCGCCTATTCTCGGCTAGAGACCAAACTCTAAGCGCTTTACAATCCACACTCGTTTACACAACGGGCTGTCTACCTGGGTAGTGCCGACTGAAGAGCTGCCAGCTGGCGCTTCGTTCAGTCGTTTCCCGTGTCATCCAGTCTATATCGTTCAATATCGTTCACTCCATTTCCTTACTTCCTTCATTCTTTCCATTTCTTACGCAGGGTGCATGCTATGTGTAACGTGTCATCCATACCAACGGCCAAACTGGCCTTCTCTTCCGAAAGTTGGTGATGGGATTTTACGTGTGTGAAAGATGTTATGCGTGCGTTCACACACAGAACCGCGGTTTATAGTCTCATTCGAAGGACTG
>CM031609.1:89776630-89779130 GCA_018398815.1 Conus ventricosus
TGACTCCTGACTCTGACTCACTGATGATACTATAGTGACTCCTGACTGCCTCACTGATGATACTATAGTGACTCCTGTCTCTGCCTCACTGACGATACTATAGTGACTCCTGACTCTGCCTCACTGATGATACTATAGTGACTCCTGACTGCTTCACTGATGATACTATAGTGACTCCTGACTGCCTCACTGATGATACTATAGTGACTCCTGACTGCCTCACTGATGATACTATAGTGACTCCTGACTGCCTCACTGATGATACTATAGTGACTCCTTACTCTGCCTCACTGATGATACTATAGTGACTCCTGACTGCCTCACTGATGATACTATAGTGACTCCTGACTGCATCACTGATGATACTATAGTGACTCTTGACTCTGCCTCACTGATGATACCATAGTGACTCCTGACTGCCTCACTGATGATACTATAGTGACTCCTGACTGCCTCACTGATGATATTATAGTGACTCCTGACTCTGCCTCACTGATGATACTATAGTGACTCCTGACTGCCTCACTGATGATACTATAGTGACTCCTTACTCTGCCTCACTGATGATACTATAGTGACTCCTGACTGCCTCACTGATGATACTATAGTGACTCCTGACTGCCTCACTGATGATACTATAGTGACTCCTGACTGCCTCACTGATGATACTATAGTAACTCCTGACTGCCTCACTGATGATACTATAGTGACTTCTGACTGCCTCACTGATGATACTATAGTGACTCCTGACTGCCTCACTGATGATACTATAGTGACTCCTGACTGCCTCACTGATGATACTATAGTAACTCCTGACTGCCTCACTGATGATACTATAGTGACTCCTGACTGCCTCACTGATGATACTATAGTGACTCCTGACTGCCTCACTGATGATACTATAGTGACTCCTGACTGCCTCACTGATGATACTATAGTGACTCCTGACTCTGCCTCACTGATGATACTATAGTGACTCCTGACTGCCTCACTGATGATACTATAGTGACTCCTGACTGCCTCACTAATGATACTACAGTGACTCCTGACTGCCTCACTGATGATACTATAGTGACTCCTGTTCCCACCACGGACCCTAGAGCGGACGGGAGGAAAGGGTGGGGTATGGGAAGTGGGAGGGGTAAACGGGGGAACTGGAATAAGAGCAGCCTCTACTGATGCGTTTGAAGTAAAGACAAAATTTCTTCTAAATGGAGATAATACACTACGATCACACAGAGAGATACGGAATCAGATATTTCATCCATATAGCCCATGGCCCCGAATGGAGGGGCTATTGTGAACAAAATTGTCTGTTCAAAGACAAACAAAAAAGAACAAAGTTACCAGATATCCATCAATATACAACAGGCAATAGGCAAACTAGGTATTACACGATACAAAACCATTCCTTCTTAACGCCATACTATACTTCAAATCTTAAATGCCTCGTGCAGGAAAATGGCAAAACGTTTTATGGCACACAAAATGAGATAGGATTGCTGTATGGTAAATGATAGTTTCGTTTTTAGATTCCATGAGTAATAAAAGTCGAACTAAAGAAGGATATGTAGTTTCGTTTTTGGATTCCACGAGTAATAAAAGTCGAAATAAAGAAGGATATGTACCTTTTTAAATCAAGTCATTGACTCCTCTGATCATTCAAAATGGGACTACAGAACACAAAATGAACTTTATTTTCTCGTCACTTTTACAGAGCGAACAGATAAGATTGCATTTACTAGGCTGTCCTTAACGACAATAATGAAGACAACGATCAGAAATACCTAATCTACACTTAGTCACGCTACACCTTCAACGCCTGTCCATTAATGAATTAAACAAGACTTACCTGTAAGTTGAAGTTTAATTTGGATTATTTAGAGCATAGTGTTGGCAATGAGCGTTCACATGACCTGTTATCCCTTGTCTGTCTGAGAAGAAAAAAAATCAAGCACACTCACAAGGGCCTAGACTAAATATCGTCTTGAATCGTGAGGCGCGTCCTGCACCTGGTATGTTCTGGCACCAACTGGGTGTGTTCCCGCGGACAGCATCTCATGTGAAAGTGGATGAACCAATCGCTAGGCGAGAAATAATAGATAGATATGATGGAACACATAGCTGCAGTAGATAAAAAAGGAGATTAAAAAAAAACAATCATCTGACCCCCCCCCCCCCCCCCTCCCCCATCTGTGATTATTCCTTTGCTAGACAACACTCACACGCTACAGAGTTACTCAGGATGGGCGTGAGCTCTAACACAGACCACCTACATGTATCCATGTATGTATGTATGTATTTGGCTAGCTATTTAGCTATCTATAAATGATTGTTGACACCTTTGGGCCTCACACGTATCCTTAGGATACTCAGGCATAAAGTCAAAGCTTTTCCTCTACGAAGAACATTGTTCACATGATGATTTATTTTTCACCAACATATTTCTGTACAGCACTTTCTTTTCCCTCTTCTTTCCTACCATTCGCTGGCTGTTACC
>CM031609.1:89781630-89786630 GCA_018398815.1 Conus ventricosus
ACGCACACAATCACGCACGCACGCACAGCAGTATTTTCAAAATCTGAATTGGGAATAATACTTCATAAGATATGAAGATAAAAAAGACAAAGGAAAACAACTTTTATGTAAAAGCCGAAGAAATAAAAAAATAGAAAAGAAAAAAACCTGTGCTTAAGAGAATGTCCAAACGTAAAGATTATAAACATTACACTTATTTCAGAATTATGTGATAATTTTGTCTTCCCTATTCTTACATACTGTACAGATATTTTTGTCTTCCTTAATTATATAAAGGGTAACTTTAAACTAAGAAAACATTGCAATCGCTTTCTTTCAAATGAATCACACTATTAACATGTTTATCTAAGATTTTTCAATCGGTCTCGTGACTTGTGAGTTTCAAAAAGCTAAAGCCTAAACCAAAAAAAAAAAAAGCCTAAACGTCATGCATAAATCACCATGTTCTAGTTTCATATTACACAATCGAACGAATATTCTTACTTTAAACTTGTATGTTGATCATGAACTTCTTATTCTTCTAAGCTTGAATCCACTTTGTTCTAGAACTGTGATTTGCTTTGGCACAAGTTACAGGATTACCAGGATCTTTTTGCTAAAAGTGCAAAGTTGATGTGCTTTTTCGTCTTTATGATGTGGGGTAGTGTCGTCGATAAAGACTACATACAGATGCATTTCAAATCAAAAGGGAGGTCAGTTAAGTAGCATAAGAACACATAGTTATATTCAGTGAGTATGACAGATTATATCTGTCTTCTTGTTTATGACTTCTGGTCTTCAAGTGCTAAGAAAAAAACATGATATGAAAGAGAGAGAGAGAGAGAGAGAGGGGAGAGAGAGAGAGAGAGAGAGAGAGAGAGAGAGAGAGAAAGAGAGCGAGAGAGAGAGAGAGAGAGAGAGAGAGAGAGAGGAGAGAGAGAGAGAGAGAGAGAGAGAGAGAGAGAGAGAGAGACAGACAGACAGACAGACAGACAGTCAGACAGACAGACAGACTGACAAAGCCTGACCATTTCTGGCTGATGCCACGGACACATGGTGCTGGATAAAAGAACTTTTTTTTTAATCAATTTTTTTTTTTGGCTTAGAACGTAACAGTGACATTAGCAATTAGACGCCACAGAGTCACTTCCAAATCATACTGATTTACGAGAGCAAAAGGAGAGAGAGAGAGAGAGAGAGAGAGAGAGAGAGAGAGAGAGAGAGAGAGAGAGAGAGAGAGAGACAGACAGACAGACAGACAGACAGACAGACAGACAGACAGACAGACAGACAGACAGATAGACAGACAGACAGACAGACAGCGACAGATGAGGAAGCAGTACGAGACAAAGGGAGACAATAACAGTCAGGACTAGATTATGGTGGATGCCACCAAAAAGAAATATCCAATCATTCGGGCAATTAACATCCTCCTCCTCTTCCTCCTCCTCCTCCTCCTCCTCCTCTACCTCCTTCTCCTCCTCACCCTCCAGCTGATATTGTCAGACACTTAAACCCCACCCAACCCATCCTGAAGAACTCATCCACACAACAGTGCAGGAAGAAAGAAAAAAAAAAGAAGTAACTATAAGATGACGACTACATCTGCCCACCAGTTACACCCACCCTCCCCATCCACTCACTCAGCTCTGTTTTGCATATCTGTTTTGCCAGGAGGCGTCATTCATTCCCAGGGGAACATCCTGCGACAGGATCTGTCGACCAGATGACTGCCCCGGGGAAGAGGTTGGTAGCAATGTGACCAGGTGTTCACCAACGCCTTTCGTTCCCTTTCAGTAGGTCTGTCAGAACCAACCCCCCCCCCCCCCCCCCTCCAAACCCCACCTCTTCTCCCCCGTTTACCTTCCTCCCTCCCATCCACCCTCACGCTTTGTCTCTCTCTGTGTCTCAGTTTGTCTGTCTGTCTGTCTGTCTGTCTGTCTGTCTGTCTGTCTGTCTGTCTGTCTGACTGTCTGTCTGTCTGTCTCTCTCTCTCTCTCTCCTCTCTCTCTCTCTCTCCTCTCTCTCTCTCTCTCTCTCTCCTCTCTCTCTCTCTCTCTCCTCTCTCTCTCTCTCTCTCTCTCCCTCCCTGTGAGTGTGTGTGTGTGTGTGTGTGGTGTGTGTGTGTGTGTGTGTGTGTGTGTGTGTGGTGTGTGTGTGTGTGTGTGTGTGTGTGTGGTGTGTGTGTGTGTGTATGTGTGTGTGTGTGTGTGTGTGTGTGTGTGTGTGTGTGTGTGTGTGTGTGTGTGCACGCGCGCGCGTGCGCGAGTGTGTGTGTGTGTGTGTGTGTGTGTGTGTGTATGTGTGTGTGTGTGTGTGTGTGTGTGTGTGTGTGTGTGTGTGTGTGTGTGTGTGTGTGTGTTGTGTGTGTGTGTGTGTGTGTGTGTGTGTGCGTGCGCGCGCATGTGCGGTTGTGTGGTGTGTGTGTGTGTGTGTGTGTGTGTGTGTGTGTGTGTGTGTGTGTGTGTGTGTGTGTGTGTGTGTGTGTGTGTGACAGAGACAGAGACAGAGACAGAGACAGAATATTTTGGATGCTCTCCGGATGCGCAAAAATGCCAATCACCTGTGGAATTTATTGGGACCCTCCTCCTCATCATCATCACCATCATCATCATCAGCGTCCTCATCATCTGCTTTTTCTCCTCCTCGTCCTTTTCCTTATTCTCCTGGTATCTTCACAATCATCCCCATTCCAGCCCCTGAAACTCACCCACACACAGACCAAGTAGAGGGGACAAAACATCTTTACATGGACGACATCATCTGTCCAACCGCTCTCACACCCCCTCCCTGCCCATCCTCTTTACCCTGCTTCTTCCAGTGAAGGCGTCCTTTAGCCAAGAGAAGTTCCCGTGACAAGATCAATCTGATAAAAGAATTGCTCCAGGGAAAATGGTTGGTAGTAATGCGAGCATTGTTCTTCTAGCGGCCGGGCATCCTTTTCTTTTCGAGCGTATGCTCTCTCTCTCTCTCTCTCTCTCTCTCTCTCTCCATCTCTCTCTCCTCTCTCTCTCCTCTCTCTCTCTCTCTCTCTCCTCTATCTGACAATAGAATTGCTCCCTGGTTGGTAGTAACGTGAGTAGTGTTCAACGAACGGCCACCCTTTCATTGTCTTCCCGTGTGAAAGCTCTTCTCTCTCTTTCTGTCTCGTCTGTCTGTCTGTCTGTCCCTCTCTGTCTCTCCATATCTTTCCCTCTCTCTATCTCTCTCTCCTCTCTCTCTCTCTGCTCACGTGTGTGGTGTGTGTGTGTGTGTGTGTGTGTGTGTGTGTGTGTGTGTGTGGTGTGTGTGTGTGTGTGTGTGTGTGTGTGTGTGAGGAAATATTTACGTCAAGCTTAAAAGGAACTGACAAAGTGTGTAAATTTGGATTCGGACTATACTATATCCTGTTTTCTGATACAACAGATTTCGCCAAGTTCAATAAAACTATGGGCAGCCCACTATTTGCTGCGTCTTTCAAAGTTTCATTTTATATTTATTTTTTTTAGATGTCACTAGGGTTTTAATGTCCAGTCATATTCAATATATTCAATGTGACAGTGAACTAATGCTTATTTACTTGTTTCGGATAGTTGGATAACGATGGTTCATCAATAAATTGTACATCGAAGGAAAGCAATGTTAACACCAAACTTTGAGCTGAAGAGGGAGAAATTCTAATAGTGTGGGGGATGTTTCACATTTGCATTACTCATCTTTATAAAAAAAAAACTACATCTAAGACTTCCATTATTCAGGAGTACGAAATGGCGTGAAAATATATCTATGCATTGCATGTCCGCTTTTAATTGAGTTTTTTTTTTCCTTTTTCGTCTTCAGTATCATCATCAAAAGTATTGTTTGTTTGTTTGTTTTGTTTGTTTTGTTTGTTTTTCTTCCCTATTTATATAATCAATCCATTTTAAAAGTATGTCGTGCACTCATTTCAGTCGTTATGCCGATTCATTCCTTTCAAATAACTTGTATGTTGATCATGAACTCTTATTCTTCTAAGCTTGAATCCACTTTGTTCTAGAACTGTGATTTGCTTTGGCACAAGTTACAGGATTACCAGGATCTTTTTGCTAAAAGTGCAAAGTTGATGTGCTTTTTCGTCTTATGATGTGGGTAGTGTCGTCGATAAAGACTACATACAGATGCATTTCAAATCAAAGGAGGTCAGTTTAAGTAGCATAAGAACACATAGTTATATTCAGTGAGTATGACAGATTATATCTGTCTTCTTGTTTATGACTTCTGGTCTTCAAGTGCTAAGAAAAAACATGATATGAAGAGAGTAGAGAGAGAGAGAGAGAGAGAGAGAGAGAGAGAGAGAGAGAGAGAGAGAGAGAGAGAGAGAGAAAGAGAGCGAGAGAGAGAGAGAGAGAGAGAGAGAGAGAGAGAGAGAGAGAGAGAGAGAGACAGACAGACAGACAGACAGACAGTCAGACAGACAGACAGACTGACAAAGCCTGACCATTTCTGGCTGATGCCACGGACACATGGTGCTGGATAAAAGAACTTTTTTTTTAATCAATTTTTTTTTTTTTGGCTTAGAACGTAACAGTGACATTAGCAATTAGACGCCACAGAGTCACTTCCAAATCATACTGATTTACGAGAGCAAAAGGAGAGAGAGAGAGAGAGAGAGAGAGAGAGAGAGAGAGAGAGAGACAGACAGACAGACAGACAGACAGACAGACAGACAGACAGACAGACAGACAGATAGACAGACAGACAGACAGACAGCGACAGATGAGGAAGCAGTACGAGACAAAGGGAGACAATAACAGTCAGGACTAGATTATGGTGGATGCCACCAAAAAGAAATATCCAATCATTCGGGCAATTAACATCCTCCTCCTCTTCCTCCTCCTCCTCCTCCTCCTCTACCTCCTTCTCCTCCTCACCCTCCAGCTGATATTGTCAGACACTTAAACCCCACCCAACCCATCCTGAAGAACTCATCCACACAACAGTGCAGGAAGAAAGAAAAAAAAAAGAAGTAACTATCAGATGACGACTACATCTGCCCACCAGTT
>CM031609.1:89796630-89799130 GCA_018398815.1 Conus ventricosus
CGCTGTTTATTGTGACAGATGTCCCTCAGGGTGTGTTGTATTGCACACTACACAATGCACTCACAGCCAGATGTCCCACAGGGTGGGTTGTATTGCACACTACACAATGCACTCACAGCCAGATGTCCCACAGGGTGGGTTGTATTGCACACTACACAATGCACTCACAGCCAGATGTCCCACAGGGCGTGTTGTATTGCACACTACACTATGCACTCACAGCCAGATGTCCCACAGGGTGTGTTGTATTGCACACTACACTATGCACTCACAGCCAGATGTCCCACAGGGCGTGTTGTATTGCACAATACACTATGCACTCACAGCAAGATGTCCCACAGGGCGTGTTGTATTGCACAATACACTATGCACTCACAGCCAGATGTCCCACAGGGTGTGTTGTATTGCACACTACACAATGCACTCACAGCCAGATGTCCCACAGGGTGGGTTGTATTGCACAATACACACTACACTATGCACTCACAGCCAGATGTCCCACAGGGCGTGTTGTATTGCACAATACACTATGCACTCACAGCCAGATGTCCCACAGGGCGTGTTGTATTGCACAATACACTATGCACTCACAGCCAGATGTCCCACAGGGTGTGTTGTATTGCACACTACACTATGCACTCACAGCCAGATGTCCCACAGGGCGTGTTGTATTGCACAATACACTATGCACTCACAGCCAGGTGTCCCACAGGGCGTGTTGTATTGCACAATACACTATGCACTCACAGCCAGATGTCCCACAGGGTGTGTTGTATTGCACACTACACTATGCACTCACAGCCAGATGTCCCACAGGGTGTGTTGTATTGCACAATACACACTACACTATGCACACACAGCCAGATGTCCCACAGGGTGTGTTGTATTGCACAATACACACTACACTATGCACTCACAGCCAGATGTCCCACAGGGTGTGTTGTATTGCACACTACACACTACACTATGCACTCACAGCCAAGCCAGATGTCCCACAGGGTGTGTTGTATTGCACAATACACACTACACTATGCATTCAAAGCCAAGATGCTGACTACGGTTCAATGAACGTGCTTCAGTTTCAGTTTCAGTTTCATCAAGGAGGCTTCACAGCGTGCGGACTGATCCATATACGTTACACCACATCCGCTAAGTTTTGAGACCACGCTAGGCATGATTTGAAGCTGATGGGTAAAATGAAAGAACGTGCACCTTTCAGCGTTCGAGCTCGGTAAAGTCCGTATGGATAGCCACGACGAAAACTGTTTGAATGGCATACAGGCCACGGTGTCAAAAAAATGTTTTTGATTGTCTGACATATCCGCAAGGAGTGTTAACGGCCTTTTTCAACGGAAGCGTGTATCTAGAGAAGGGCAATGGTTTCTAAAAGAAATCAATCTGCCTTTGGTTTTGTTACTGGGAATAAGACAGGGTGGAGGAAGGGATCGGAGGGGTGTGTATAGAGTCGGGCCAGACCATATGCTTTTTTTTTCCACAGCACTTTACACATTCTCAGACATGTTTAGTCTGGATTTATATAAGAGAATATAAGCTTGCTGAAGGCTCATTTTGAGAAGCATTTATTTTATTTTTCCCCACTCACCCACTCAAGCACATACTGTTAGTTAGGCAGAATCATCTACCACTGCAGATATGAATGCGTATCTCCCCCTATTTCTTCAATCTAAGACATATTAGAGCAAGCTTTGTTTATAATTCAATATTTCTTGCAGTCATTGCAACACCAAGCTGCTCTGTAAGTTGCTGGAACGGTGCTCGGTACTTATCCTTGGAATTTATTAGTTTGTTATATATATATATATATATATATATATATATATATATATATATATATATATATATATATATATATATATATATATATAATATATATATATAATATATATATATATATATATATATATATAATACTGCGGAACTAAAGTTAAGGGCCGGCCTCTGATTTCAGCAGCTTTCCGTATGTATTTTTCATGCCAACACCGCGTGACGAAAAAATGGTCAACTTGGGTTTTCCCAAAGCCTTTCCCACTGCTGCACGTGCCTGACCATGTTTTGCAAGAATTGCAGTTCAGTAACACCGTTTTTAGGGGCAGTGAAAAGGTTGTCAAAACACGAGACTTTTCTTGAAACTTTGCTCGAATTTAGCTGAAGAAGCAGTATTGCAGTAGGTTTTTGGCATTTTGCACGAGCAAACCATGGCTATACTGAACACTTCTCAACGAAAGTTGCACAGGAATGGGTATTTAGGGGCGCGCACCAGAGCTCTGATTAAGCATGCCTCCAAGAACGAAACTGACAACAGTGGATCGAGGACGGGCGCTGGGATGGCTGCAGGACGGCGTTTCCGGCAGAGAAGTTTCCAGACGGCTAGGAGTTAGCCACTCTGTTATTCAGCGGCTCCACCAACGCTTCCAGACTACCGGAAGTACTGATGAGCGACCTCGGTCTGGACGGCCAAGATGTACAGATGGAAGAGACG